>PVHX01003476.1:0-142788 GCA_004024805.1 Geosciurus inauris
TACACAATGGAATATTACTCAGCAATAAGAGAGAATAAAATTATGGCATTTGCAGGTAAATGGATGGAGTTGGAGAACATCATGCTAAGTGAAGTAAGCCAATCTCAGAAAACCAAATGCCGAATGTACTCATTGATAAGTGGATGCTGATCCATAATGTGGGGAAGGACATGGGAACAATGGTGGATCTCTGTTCACAAGGGTGTAAGGGGAGAGGGGGCATGGGGACAGCAAGGGTGATGGAATATGATGGACATCATAGCCCTAACTTTATGTATGACTGCATATATGTTGTGATTCTCTACAACTTACAACTAGAGAATTGATATTTTATCCTGTATCTATGTACAATGAATCAATTTACACTGTTAACATGTAAGCCTAAATAAAACAAAAAAGAATTAGAAATAAAAAAAAAAGAAAGAAAGAAAGAGTAAAAAAAAAAAAAAAGAAAGATCCACACACTTTTCCAGGCCTGCCATTCCCTAAGCCAGTGTCTCCCCAGGCCTGTCTCTCCACATTTCTGGGAAATCCATAAATGTACCTTGTGTTCTGTTGATTAACCCACCAATAAATAGATTTAAAAAAAAAGAGAGACAGTATTTTGAGAAACCTGTTATTTAAGGAATTTTCCAGTGCTATCTATGGATCAGAAAATGAAGACCACATCAGCCTGAGGATCCTGAGATTGACCAGACCACCAGAAACCATCCTGGGATCCCCAGACTAGTGCCTTCCTACACCCATTCCTCACCAAGTTCCTTTTAAAAGGAGTTGGGAACCCCGAAAACGCATCCCTTGCTCTCGAAATGGTCCACTCTGCCCCTGAATGTGTATTCCTCGCTTTCCTAAATCAATCTCTGTGCCTCTGCTAGCTTGTGCTGAAATTCTTTTCTGTCCTGTAAGTGAAGGACCCCACTGGACCTAAGTTGAGTCAGAGGGCATGCACATGGCTGATTAGAGGTTTGATTCATACTTCTGCCTGATACTTCCGAAAGCTTTGACCGAAGTTCACTCCAGCTATGGCTGGATAAGGCCCCGGCGCTCCATTCCTGGTGAATTTTGGCTCTGATGAGCTGCAGCCCCTCCAACATACTCTAGCCCTGACTTTACAGATGAGAAAATAAGGCCCAGATCAGCTGGATGACCTGCCAAGATCAGTGACAAAACCAGGCAGAGACAGTGGACACAGAGGAGGAAGATGCCACCTGACCCCCAGCTGGCAGAGACCCCAGCCTGGGACATCTCCCTGCACCCCAGCCCCACCTTCAGCCCCTGGCCACCCACAGATTCTCCTGCAAAGCAAACAGCATACCATGTCTTCAGTGATTCCAGAAACTTCATCTCCTGGAAACTAGAGAGCATTTCCAAACCATGGTCAAGTTACGATTGCTCTCACCCACACAGGCACCAAATGACCCGTGGGATGAAGAATTTGCTGTCCACTGCAGACCAGATCCAACATCAACAGAGAGCCCTAGCCTCAAGCTGCTCCAAGGAAAGCCTCTGTTTTTAAATCTAAAATAAAAATAATAATAAATCTGACAGCTGTCAGCAAGCGATAGGTGAACTGAAAACTCAGGTTTTTGTCTCTTGCCTTCATCTTAAACCAAGATGGAATTTCTGTCCTCTACAGCGGTTTGGGTCACATCAGTAGGACCTTCACTGGCTTCAGGATTTTAGTCAAAGCTGTCACTCAGAGAGTGAATTATATCACCATTCCTGAGCCAGGGCTGCTCATTAATATCCTCACATCTGTTAGAGCTCACAGGCCCGAGTTTCTTTGTCCAAAGACATATCAAAAATGATCTTAAAAAAAAAAAGTGACTGACCACTAGAATTATTCATTTGGTTTTCTCCATCCACTTTGAGAAACATATATTCAAAGAAAGATAGTACCTTTGTCCACTTGGGCTGCTCTAAGAAAATCCCATAGACTGACACATAAACAATAGACTTTTATTTCTGAGTTCTGAAGGCTGGAAGTCCAAGGGAAAGGTGCCTGCATGGTCAGGTTCAGGGGAAGGTGCTCTTCCTAGTTGTAGACTCCTAATGCCTTTTAGCATCTTTACATGGTAAAAAGAGGTCGTTCTCTGGTCTCTTCTTACAAAGGCACTAATACCATTCATGGAAGGTCCGCCCTCATGACCTAACCACTCCCACTCCTCAAAGGCCTCACTACCAAATATCATCTGTGTTAGCCAGATTTCTGCTACTATGACAAAATACTCTGAAATAATCAACTTATAAGAAGGAAAGGTTTATTTTGACTTACAGTTTCAGCAGTTTCAGTCCATGGTCAGTTGGCCCAGTTGCTTTGGGCACTTGTTGGCATAGTTTATCATGATGTGGTTGGGGGGTAAGAGGCCGAGGATGCCTGTTTATCACAGGATGCCAAGAAACAAAGAAAGAGAGGAAGAGACTGGCATCCCAGTAGCCTTTCCAAGGTAGCTTCCTTCTGCTAGTCCCTACCTCCCAAAGGTTCCGTCACCTCCCCAACACTCTGCAGGCTTTACCATAGGAGAGCCGGGGGACAATCAGTTCCGAACTCCACTACCATGGCCCTGGGGCTGGGCCTTCTCCATACGGATTTTGGAGAGCACAAACATTTGATCCACAGCAGGTATAAGGTATTGATTCTGTTTGCACCACTTACTTTGAAAAAGAGAGATATTCAAAGATAAGTATCATGCACATTGATTATGTAAGTTTTTGAGTTTTTTGAATTGATATGGATAATCTGCATAAAGGACTCCAAGCCTCTTGAGCAAATACCATGCCTTCCAGAGTTGGGGAGGCGCCTGCAATCCGTGCGTTAGGACTTTCAGTTCATTGCCATTAGACTTTGTTCTCTGTGTTCATTTGGAACCCTCATATGGATTTTCACTTCAAGTGGCCGTTAGACTTAGATGTCCTCCTGCCTGTCCACCTCTTGTCCTCGCCCCCACCCCCCCTACCTCCAACACTAGCTCCATCCCTGCCCTGTGCCTCATCCACACAGCGGAGCAAGCCCCTCACAGAGGGGAAGTGGCCCACCCAGGTTTCCTACTAAGGCTGACAGAGGAGGCAAATCCCATCCCAGCCTCCCACCTAGGGAAAGGGTGGCTGATCACCCCAAGCCCTTTCCAGGTGCATGGGTTCCGGGCCTTGTGACGTAGGCTAAAACTGTGTTGAGAATTACTGTGTTGACAACTCCTTAGTTTAACGCAGTTAGACTGGTGGGGTTTTTTTTAATTTTTTTTTTAGTTGTTGATGGATCTTTATTTTATTCATTTATTATTTATATGTGGTGCTGAGGATCGAACCCAGGGCCTCACGCATGATAGGCAAGTGCTCTACCACTGAGCCATAGCCCCAGCCCAAGACTGGTGAGTTTTGCCAGAAACTTTGACGGGTAACACTTCAGAGAACTCATTATTGTTTGAAACAAATCATAATTGAAGCTCCTAAAAACAAACACCCCAATGCATGCACCAATCCCAGCCCCTCCTGGCCAGTGGGGAGCACAGAGCTATTCCTTCCCACCTGCACTTCTGTGGGCTGAGTCGCCAGTAGGGTGGCCTGGGGAAGGGCGGCACCCCTTGCATCCTGCACACGTACAGCCCATGAGCAGAGTGTGGGCAGAAAGGACCGGTTCCTGGGCAGGGGACTCCCAGGGGAGAAGGAAAGAGCCAGGCCCCCACTCCATCCTGCCCCAGCTCAAGGGAAGCTGTCATCCACCGTCATTCCCTCCACCTACCTGGCACACCCATCTACCTGCTAAAACACATCTGCACACCCATCTACCTCCATCTACCTGCTAAAACACTGATTTGGAAATGATATACAGTTTTTCTGACAATTTGATATACATTATAAAAATAGAAGTGTTGAAGTTTGGGGTAAAATCAGAAGGCAGAGAAATCCTAATTTTTTTGTAGTGCCCCCAAAGACACTGCTTCCAGGAGGGCCAGCACGCACACACTCGTGGACACACACACGTGTACATGCGTGTACACACACCCTGAGGCATCACGCACTTTTTGGAACCCTCTGGACGCCAGGCCTGGAGCATCAGTGCTCTGACCTGACCACCAGGAGCTGAGCTGCCAGGCCATCTGGGCATGGGGGAGGGGTGGGCAACCCCCACCCAGCCAGCAGCCACTCAGTCCTTCTCACTTTAGACCCAGATAGAATGTTAGGGAAGAGGAAAGGGGCGAGAAAAGAGCATTTCCTACCCGGGCCTGCTATTTTATTTTCATGTCACCAAAGCACATCAGATCCAGTTCACTTTATAAAAAATACAATTTATCTGATTTTTAGTGGAGGGAACAGGGTGGTTCCCATTTTAGTTTCTTTAAACTCAAATTATTGCCTAGGAAATGTGTTAGTGTATTTTTCAGAGGGAAACTGCTTGCATTAGTAAGCGGAAGTCTCCACCATAGTCACTTTACAGTAACTGGAGAAGGGCGACCTTGCAGAAACTCTCCAAACTCCATCTCTTCTGTTCCCGCCTCAGCGCCGGCAGGAAGTCGTTCCGGCTCCGGCCAGGTGGTGGCGCTGGAGCCAAATGGTGCCGCGGCGCAGTCCCGGGACGCACAGACCCTGACCAGGCTCTGGAAGCGCGAGCCTGGTCCTGCGCATGAACTTGACACCCAGCATCCTCTAAGCAGGTTAAAGTGAAGAGGGACAGTCTGCGAGTCCTGCTGGGGAGCCTGCGCAGCCAAGATGACACGAAGATGGCACGAAGCAGTGGGAAAGGGCCCCTAAAGGAGCGGGGCGCCCAGGAGACTTGGCCCTGGAGTGCCGCGCAGCCAGGCTGCGGAGCAGCGTCTGGACCAGCTGCGGGAGAGGAAGTGGATCCGGGAAAGCAGCTGCGGTGTGGGCAGGACGGCCTGGCCGCCTCCGGGGGCGGGAAGCAGAGCCGCCTGGCTCACCGCTGCAGCACAGAGCCGGCAGGCCCCAGAGGGCCAGGCAACCAGACCACACCTGGCGGCCTTGCGGTGAGGCTCATGGCAGAATCCCCCTCACTCTGCCCGTAATGACTTAACGGACTTAATGAGGCCTTTTCCAGTTATACATATTATCTTTTCATATGCAAATGAAGGCAAGGTGATTGATTGTTTTTCCTGGTGTCTTATTACTTTCCAAAATTTTGACTGCCTTTTGCAAGTAGAAAGATCTTGCCTTTTGCAAGTAGAAAGTCCTTTGGGTCTCTGTGTAAATACAGGAGATTGTCGCGCTTCTTTAAATAAACTTGAAAAAATAAAATGAGGCCACACAGGCGAAAGTTCAATTTGAGGAAGGAGGTTCTGGAAGCAAAGCCGAGGACATTTTGCTGAAGTCTGCAGATTGTTCAATGCAAGATTTCTAAAACAGAATGTTTCTGAAACTTGAAATTTTAAAGACCAATTACTTAGTCTATTCAATAAGACCAAGCATATTCTGTACCTCCATCCTCTAAAAGAATAAAATAAACTATCCAGAGACATATATTTGGATTCATTTCCAATTTCTAATTAACCTGTACTCGATGGCATAATTACAAAAATCTCATTCTGCTTTTTAAAAGTTAGGGGAAGGGCAAGGAAAGGGCTGAGGGTCTCACTGAGGCAATAAGGAAGAATAATGAGAAGAATGAGAAAAGGCCAGCGCCCCCACCCCGCCAAGAATTCTGTGAGGCTGACCCATGAAGCAATAACAAAATAATTGCACACACCCTTCCCAGCAAGGCAGGCTTTGCAGGAAGAGAAGAAAGTGAAATCCTCTTGTGATTTCAATTCCTATTTTTCTGTTTCCTTCTATACCAAGCCTGGAAAATTCTCTGTGACTTTCATCTGTGATGCACAGGAGCATACTGTTTTGGATAAAGCCAAGTGTTAGATCCTTTCAGATAAAACAAACAAAATTGGGAGCCCTTTCCCCAGGAAGCCCCATTAAATTCATCTGCTAGCGGACTCTTCAGCACCCAGCTTCCTCACTGCCCTCACACACGTGTGTGTTGTTCTCTCTCTGCTGGACAGTCTGGAAAGGGGCAGGAAAATGGAAACCCTGTTGTTCAAATGTCTGGATTGGCCAATTGGAAAACACCTAGCCAAAGAGACCACGGATGCTCTTATTTTTTCAGAGCATGCATTCTTCACAACAGATGTACACATCAGTGAAATTAGTCCCTGCTCTGGAAAGAAAGAAAGAAAGAAAGAAGGAAGGAAGGAAGGAAGGAAGGAAGGAAGGAAGGAAGGAAGGAAGGAAGGAAGGAAGGAAGGAAGAAGCCACTGAGCCTTTGACAGAGTGCTAAAGTCGAGTTCAGAAAACTAAATGCACATATAGTTCATTATAAGAAAACCATCCAAATTTTGGCCATTGTGTTCAGAATAAGTACCTGTTTATCAACATTTACTTGTTCTTCCTGTTTTCTTCCCAATAAAGAATAATGAAAGGAGAGCAGAACATTCCTGATTAAATAACCAGAATACATAGTGTTATGACTTAGATGTGAGGTGTCCCCCAAAGGCTCTCGAGTGAGATAATGCAAGAAGGTTTAGAAGAGAAATGATTGGGTTACAAGTGCTTTACCCCAAATAGTGAATTAATCCCCTGGTGGGATTAACTGAGTGGTGACTGAAGGTGGGTAGGGTGTGGCTGGAGCCGGTGGGAGTTGGGGGCGTGGCTTTGGGGTTTATATTTTGTATCTAGTGGGTGGAATCTCTCTCTGCTGTCTGATCATCATGTGAGCTGCTTCTCTACCACACTCTTCCACTGTAATGTCCTGCCTCACCTGAGCCCTGAGGAATAGAGACAGCCTTCAATGGATTAAGACCTCCAAAACCGTGATCCCCCAAATAAACTTTTCCTCCTCTACAGTTGTTCTGGTCAGATCCTTTAGTCAGAGCAGCGAAAAGGCTAACTCCAACACACACCCAACACAGAAAGGCAGCCTAGCCTAAGTGACTGAGAATGTAGTTCCTAGAGGGAGATTTTCTGAGTTCAAATCCCAGCTCTTCAAGCTTCCAGTGGCGACCTTGAGCTCATCATGTCACCTTTCAGTGACTCAGTTTCCTCATCTGTAAAATGGAAATAATAAGAGAGCTACCTCTTGAGATGGCTGCAAGATGTGAGTTGATATATGTAAAGTATTTGAGATGGGTTCTGTGCCTGGAACATATTAAGTGCTCAGTGTATTTTACTACATTGTTATTTCTTAGTCTGTTTTTTGTGCTGGGTTATTTACAAAGAATAGAAATTTATTTCTCTTGGGTTCTGAAGGCTGGGAAGTTCAAGGTCAAGGCTCTGGCAGGTCTGGTGTCCGGAGTGGGCTGGTCTCTGTTTCCAAGATGGCACCTGTTACTGCATCTGCTGAAGGGGTGGAACTCTAGCTGCATTCTCAAATGGTAGAAGGAGCTAAAGGGCAAAGGGGGCCTCAGCTAGTTCCTCCAGCCCTTTTATAAGGTGCTAATCTACCCATGAGGCAGAGCACTCATGACTCAATCACTTCTCAGAAGGCCCCGCCTCTCAAAGCTGCCACCATGGAGATTAAGTTTCAGCATGAATTTTGGAGAGGACACCTTCAAATCATAGCAACTTGTATTTATTTATTTACCCATATGTGGGGGGTAGGCTGTACCCTGCTCTGTGTCATTCCATGATGTATAGAACAGCAGCTTTCAGGCCATGCCTAGCCCTGAGATATTCCACTTTATAAAGTTCAGTGTGTCCTGAGAGACTCCATTTTGACAAGTTCAAAGGCAGAACGACTTGGTAACTTGTCCCGGCAAATTGATAGCCACCAGACGTTGAATAAACAGAACTTATCGAAAGGAATAACTCCCCCAGCTGCACAGCATGGTCATAAGGAGCAAACTGATAAATTAATTATGCTAATAAAGATCAGCACCTGTGAATTTATTGAATTACTCAGAAGCACACGGATGCATGGAGCGTCAAAGCCATATCCTGAGCTTATCAGCTTCTCCAGATGTTACCGCCTCACCTGAAACCCATAAGAGAGAAACGCTGTGGGTCTGGCTATGTGGCACACATGACCCATCACCTGACCCTCCTGGGGACCTAGTGAACCTCTGACTCTCTGGCTTTTGCTCAGCCACATCTCCCTGCTTGGCTTGGCCCACTTTGAAACTGCTGCTGTCTGCACACTAGCCTACACAGAGCCCTACACTCTGACAGCTCTGTCCCTGAACCAGTTCTTGGACTAGTTCACAGTCTTATCAGGCCACCCGTAGTGACTGCTGCATCTGTGTGTGCTCTCTGCCTTTACCCTGAGTACAGCCTCTTGGAGACCTGGGGTCACCTTTGCCTTTCTTCATCTACTGTGACTCATACATATCATTGTGTGTGACTTGAGCACTAAGGACATTAGTCATTAAGGTTGGGATCAAAGAACCCATGGTTGCCCAAACTTATGGTTACCTGGAATCTCAAGGCCCAAGGAGGTCCATAGTCCTGGCCTGGGTGCCAAGAAGGACGTCCCCTCACCCCTCAGCCCTCTAATCCTACACTCCAAGAGAGACACAGACACACATTGGATCAGAGTCTCCTCAGATTCCTCTCATTCTCACATTGTAGTTCTAGAAGGTGGAAAGTCCGGAGTCTCAGGAAGCTGCTTCTCCACCAACCATGCCTGGGGTGGACTCTCCTGTCCTGCGCTGTGCCAGACTCTCTGGATGCAGAAGAAGCTCCACCTGGGGCTCTCCTGGACACCCAACCTCGGTCCCCTGAGGCATGGGGCTCTCGGTCACCCACCAACAGCTCCACCCTCCTCTTGGGTTTCTCAGCGTTTCCTGGAGCCCCGCATGATAGGAGAAAGTGCCTACCCTTATCCACAGATGCAGCAAGAATCAGGGAAAAGTGAAGGAGTGCTTCCTGACAGCTTCCTCGGATCCTCCCCCTCACCCAGTGGTCCATTGACTCAACACATACTTCAGAGTCCGCTTCCTACAGGGCTGTCCCTAGAGCCTGAATCTCCACTGGGGACAAAATCAGACTGAACTCTGTCCTCCAGGAGGTGATGCTGACGGGAAGGCGCCCACCAATAAATACAAGAGGTGGGTGAGCTGAACAGTGAAGGGTGCAGTTTAAAGGGAAGGGACGGAGGGGTCAGTGCAGGTGGGGGGCAGGGCACCTGGCAAAGACCAGGCTTGACAGGTGGGTGTGGCTGGAGGAGGCCATGTGGGCGTCGAGGCCGACAGGATCTCAGAGGAGCAGGGTGCGGCTTCCACTCGCCCCACAGCCATGCTCCCAGGGCCTGGCCCCTCCCCTCCCTGCTGGTATCATCCACTTGCGCGTTGTGACCCACACGGGTCCCCAGCCCTGCCCGTGACTCCTCCTTTAGGTGTTACCAGTCCTGGGAGCAGAGTTAGAAAATGCAGAGAAGAAAAAACTCATTAGTAATCTCACCAGTTTCAATGTTCACATCTCTCTCTCTCTTTTTTTTTTTTTTTTTTTTTTTTGCTATTTTTTCCCCAAATCAAGCTTTTCAATGCACACACTGGACAAGCCATGGAAAGGATCTGCCAGCCACCTTCCTCCCCCACAGGAAGCCCAGTGACTGTGCCTACTGTGCCCACAGCCCCTTCTGGAGCCAACCCAAGTGGTCCCTATGCACGGGCATCATAGTGTGACAGGACGCTGGGGACACTGAGCTGGCAGGACCTTCCTGCCTCAGACGAGGAGCTACCCTCTGCAGTGCGGTGAGTGTCCTTGGAGCTAAGAGTGTCCCCCAGTAAGAAGATCCATTGCTTTGCTTTCACTCCCGCAAAAATGCTCATCCTTTGCCTTTCCCCACGTATTTTGCTTGCCATCTTTCAAAGCCACTGCAAACATAATGCTGGGTACAGGACTCCAGGATGCTCCTTGTTCACGGGATGAGTTTCCTGAGTGCCTTGCAGGTCATCATTCAGTTGAGTTACTAACCTTTCAGCAAAAGTAGGTGGGTATTGAAGCCACGCCAGCTCCTGGGGCCAGAGGACCCACCCCAGCCTTCAGAGCGTGTTTCCAGCCTGAGCCTGGACGTGTCTCCCGAGGGCTGGGGGCTTTGCGCCTTTGACTGGGCCCGGCCCCCTCTCATTCCACACCTTCAGAGATGGCAGCCCGTGGAGGCAAGAGAGCATTCGGGCAACTTCCTGCTCAGTCTTGAGAAAATGAAGAAGCACCCCCACTCCCTGCTCTGAAGGGCTGAATCCAGCATTCCTGGTGTGCAAGCAGGCTTTTCACAGAAAAGCGTTACAGTCCTATAATTAAATTAGGTGCTTGTGGGAAACAGCACAATTAAAGCCAGAAAATAATTTAGAAAGATTAAGCCCATTAGGGTAGGAGTTTTCTTATTTAGTGGGGAGGAAACACGATCAGGTGAACTCACTTATTAAAAACACCCACAGACAGCAGAGCTCTCCCAAGCGCACCCAAGTGCCCCGCTCTGTATGAGGCCGACAGACTCCACTTCCTCTCCCTCCAAATCAAATTAGAAAGCCGAACACAATGATTCCCCTGGAGAAGTATTTACAACTTGGAGTAGATTGAAAGAAATTTAATCTGAAGCTGCCTGGAAATTATGACGGAACTAAGTTATTTCCATCGTTTTAGGGTGATAAGCTTACCATTTTGTGATAAGAAGATTCATGCTGTGTCACCTATATTTATATGAACCTTAAAGAATACACCAGAGTAGAAATCCTCTTTTCAGGATGTGGGCAGATGAATTCTTGTGACATTATATGATAACAACATAAAACCAGTTATAGCTGCGACCTGACATCTCATATGATAAAAACATAGGTATAATATAGTGTTTATGTGTATGTGTCTAAAAGCATATAAAGGAACAGTTATCTGCCAATAGTTTGATGATTAGACAAACATAATAGTGATATAAAGCTTCACTTGGGAATCAGATGGACTTGGGTCCACACTTCAGTCTCCTCATCTGTAATGTGGAGGCTACAGAACCCCCTTTTAGATAAAGCAATGTCTGCAGTATGCTCAGTATTGTCCTGTCATTCAGAAATTGCCCAACATTAGCTCTGTGAAGGAGTAGAAATAGCCATTAACACATTCAGAGGTCTTCCCAGGTCTCAGGTGCTGTTGTGTATGTTTTGTATATCACCTCACTTAAATACGATTAAAAGTGAGGCGCTCAGCAACTCAGTGAGACCCTGTCTCTACATAAAACGCAAAATAGGGCTGGGGATGTGGCTCAGTGGTCGAGTGCCCCTGAGTTCAGTCCCTGGTACAAAAAAAAAAGAAGAAATCAAGGCCCAGAGTTTGAGCAATGTGCCAAAGTCACATGAACAAGACCATCACACTAGTGTCACCTTATAGGGATTCAGATCATTTTCTTCCAGCAGAGGGGGAAAAGTGGTCTCCAGAGCAAGGAAACCGTGCTAAGAACCCTGGTTAACCATCTCATTTTATAAAGCCGTCACTAACTGATTCTCTGTGCTGGAGGGTAGGTGCCTGCAATCCTCACCTTGTTCCTAATTATACAAACTACAGTTCATTGAGGTCTGGTTAAAAAAATACTAGTTCTCCAATGGCACAGTCCAAATCTCCGTCACTAGGTACATTAATTGGGAGGAGGAACAAACTCCAAGGCCAGCTCTTCCGTCTGCAAATCACTGCTCAGCCATAGGTGCTCACCAGGTCGGCGGCTTCCATGCTGTTGGTGATTGGTCTCAGCTCAACTCTCCAGTTCACACACACATCAACATGAGTGTCCATTTGCGTTTGTGTCTCCCATGAAGAACACACGTGACGGCTGACAAAATAAGCTGGAGAGCTGAAACAGGGAATTGGCTCCCAAAATAAAGGTGCAGCAGAATCAATAATGCTGGAAGTGACATTGGAATAGGATGTAAATGGAGTCACAGAAGAAACAGCTGGCATGGGAATGTCACCCTGCTGCTATTCCAGAGACCTCTACATGTGCCACCAAGGGACCAAGTGAAGGCAACTTCCTGACAAAGAGGGCTGTGCATGTCCTGAGAAGGATGACGGTGTCCTGCAGAGGGGGACCCTGGTGAAAGCTTCACATTAAAGGGCCTCTCCAAGAGATCTCACAATGTTCAATGCACAGAGCACAGAGTGTTGGAGGCTGACCCAACCTCGAAAGGGGTACAGTTCACCAAGGCCAAGGACAGATGCGTGCTTGGTATCCTAAATTACATGGAGTGGACTTGCTGGTGCACGCCTGTAATCTCAGCAACCTGGGGAGGCTGAGACTGAAGGAGCTCAAGTTTGAGGCCAGCCTCAGCACCTTAACAAGACCTCGTTTCAAATTTTTTTTTAAAAAATCAAAGGGGTGGGGATGTACTGGGCTAACTCCCCAGTACTAAAAATAAACGAATAAAAAAATAAGTAAGCTATATGAGGGGAAGGCGGCAAGTGCTGTTTGAACTATACATGGTAAGTTCTTTGCAAAGATATAAAACATTTTCATCTTCTACCTTTCTGATGTTTCAATTACAGGATATAAAATAAATATTGATTTAACAATATATTAATTTCCTCATGTGCTGATAACTGACATGAAGACAACTTTTAATGTTTTGACAAAATGCTTTCAAGGTTGTGGACCCTCATACTATCTCCGTGGACTGTCAAGCTCCTTTTGCACAGTCTCAGCTTGCACAGGCATCTTCAAGGTCCTGCACTGGTGTGCAAATTACTGCCTACGCTAAACGTCTACATGTGCACGATGCCTTCTTTTCCTCCAGTGACCGGGGCTGGGTGGAAGCTTTCCCCTCCCCAACTCTTGGGAGCGCCTGGGCTGGTGCCCGTCTCCCACCTCCAGGAGCCTCCCTCTCCCATGCTCTGCTTCCTCTCAAACTCACCAGAGCAGCTTCTCCAGCTGCTTCCTGCTTCTGCTTCCTCCTAAAGCCCCTGCATGCAGGCCCCGCCCAGGCTGCTCCTGATGCCCTGCATGGGCAGCAGTGAGCTCTAGGCACATGCTTGCCTAAACCACCATCCTCACCCTCACCGGCTCCTACAGTGAGAGTTGCACCCATTTTGCAGAAAAAACTGAGGCAACAATGAGTGGGTCACCTGCTCTGGTCACTAGAAAGGCCACCTAGGCTTCTGACTCAGACATAGGCTCCAGAACTTATAGCCTCGACCTCTCCTCAGGCTGCCCCACCCAGGGTCAGGTTAGCCATGGGCTTGAGGTCACAAGCTACTCATGAGAACAGAACAAAATACTTAAGAAAGAAAATTATATACAGTCTCCAGGATATGAAAACTGTAAAAACAAAACCAGTCCATTTACTTGTGTGTATGACATCGTATTTGTTGACTTTAAAAACAACTAAATTCGGTGTTCAGAAAAATTCCATCATATTTTAAAATAATATGTAGGTTCGGTTTTCTGACTTTGAAAGCATTCCAAGTATACAGATTGATTGTATGCTTAGGAATGCTTAATGTCATAGCCAGACATAAAACAACTCATTTTTTAAACAAATGTATATAAATTCTTTTACATTAATTTGTAGCCAAATGCATACGTATGTGATGTGAAATGTGGCCTCATTTGAACATGTGTGATTTGATATGGGCAGGGATCGCCCCTTTGCCAAAAAAGAAAAAAAAAAAGTTGGAGGAGAATCCAGTGCCTCAGTGGAGTGTTTTTCCCCAGTTGCAAATGTTGCTTATGTGCAGATGGTCCCCAATTGCTCTTCGCTGGATCTGCACTTCCAGCTCCTGCCCGTGACCACCCTTGGCTGTCCTTCTGTTGTCAACAGGCCCCACACTTCTGTCGGGGACAGAGGATTTCTAGGCCAACATGCTAGTGCCAGGCCACCTGAATTCACATCTACATTCTCCAAGGGAAACTGCGGCCTCAGGACCTTACTCATCCTCTGTGCTCGCCAACAGAGATAACAAAAGTGCCACTTCGTAGGGCTGCTTGGGAGGAGAGAGTGAACCGTGGTCCCAGAAGAGTGCTGCATTCATTCATTCATTCAACAGTGGAAAATGCTGCTGCAGCCACGCGGACAGCCTGCTGTGTCCCTGGGGTGTGGCAGCAAGCAGAACTGCCCACGTGGGCTCATGTCTGGTGCGGGGAGATGGGTAACCGACAGGATACAGGAAGAGCTGGTCCAGGTGCCTAGGAGGCAAGCCAAGGGGGGAGGGAAGGGCCAGGGAAGGCTCTGTGGCCAGTGGGATGGGAGGAAGGCCGGCAGCAGTCCCAAGAGCTGTGAGCAGTCTGGGGACAGCCAGTGCAGGGTCCTGAGGCAGTCGTGCCACTGTATGCTAAGGAACAGCATCAACGCTGTGCGGCTGGAGCCAATGAGGGGCGCTGGGCCAGCGAGCTTCCATGGACTGGGGGCTTCAGCAGCATCGATTGTCCCATGGTTCTGGAGGCTAAAACAGGATCAAGGTTTCTCAGGCCGGTTCCCCTGGGGCCTCTCTCCTTGGCTTGGTGATGCTATCTTCCTGCATTCCCCCTGGTGTGTCTGTCCCGATCACCTCTTCTTTGAAGGACAGTCATGCTGAATTAGGGCCTGCCCTGATGGCTTCATTTCAACTTAATTGCCTCCTTAATGAACTTACCTCCCAATACAGCAATGTTCTAGAACAGTTCTGCCTGTGATAAAGGGGCAGATATTAGCAGCTGCAGTCCAAGCAGCCTTGAGTCACAGACGACCCGGGGTGTGCTATGCAGGAAGAGGTTTAAACCCCCTGTTGTCTGCAAAGCATCCACCGGACGCCCAGGAAGACTCTGAGAACCACACACGACTGACCCAGGGCTGCCATGATCACTGAGGCTGTTTCTGGAGCTGTAGTTCTAGAACTCATGCCCATGGCTGCGAGCCGGGTGGGGAGGTTTCACAGCCACCAACTTACCAAGCAAAGAAACTCCATGCAGAATGAGCAGGGCATCACTGAGTGGGGCCATCAGAGGACAGTGTCCCGCTCAGAACTCTGCTGCACTTTTCAGTTACACGGCCATGCACCTCTCCTGCTCCTCCCATCAACATCTGGAAAGCCTACGTGGGAACATCTGGTCTACCCTGCTCCTTCAACCCCACAGCTGTCAAATGACCCCTCCTATCTCCCTCTCATGCTTTACTGACTCTTCTCGGACTAGGCATCCATCCATTCCTCCTGAAACTCCCCAGCGCAGCCCATCGTTTCCAAACTCAGTCCTGCTCAGCCAGACCCTCCTACCACAGTTTACCCTCCTTTTCTGCAAAGAGCCAGTTTCTTCTTCTCCCAGGTGCCACATTGTATCCACAGACACATGTAACCAGACCAAAAGCCACTCTCACTGGGAGATCAGGTGCCTCCTGACCCAGCAGGATCCCAACACTCGCTGGCCAAGCAAGCTGCAGGGAATACCTTCAAGGCCCCCAGGGAGATCTGACCCCGATCACACCCAGGAATTCCAGCCAGGTGAGAATTGCCACCTGAGCTTTGATATTTTGCCTCGTGTGAATGAGGAGGCCCCAACTTACCAAGGATCTCCCCTCTACCCACAAGCACTGCAGAAGGGCCCACGTAGCTCTGGGGCCCACCTAGACATGAGGTGTCCAGGCCCCTACCAGGGCCTGGCCTGGCTCAGCGGGGTCAGTCCCCAGGGATCCCATGGAGGAAGGCTGTGTGTTGGGGGAGGTGACATCGCCCTTGGGCTCCAGGTTTCTGTCATTCTGGGCTTCTGATCCCTGTATCCAGTTGAAGTGAAAGCCAGGGTATTAGATATTGTCACACTTTTTACATTTTTTGCCTCTGCTGTTTTCTGAGGGAGAGGCTGCCCCTGATGGGAGTCACCTAAGACTTCACTGAGTAAAAGAAGTGGGATTTAGGGGAGCTCACATTTTCCAGAACCTTGCATGGCTGGGCATGGCACTGTGGTAATCCCTTTCCCACATCCCAAGGGACAGGGGAGCCAGCAGAGAGGATGCCTACCCAGCACCAGGCATATCACACACACAAGCCATGGAGGCAGACAGCCCCTGAGGGTCCCCTTGTCACCTACCAGTCAGGAAGCCACTTCACCCTTGGTTTCCTCCCATCTAAAATGGGGGCAACAGCCAGGGCACGGGGGTGCATGCCTGTAATCCTAGCGACACAGGAAGCTGAGGCAGGAGGATGGCAAGTTCAAGGCCAGCCTCAGCAATTTAGCAAGGCCCTAAGCAAGACCTTGTCTCTAAATAAAAAATTTAAAGGTCTGACGATGTGGCTCAGTGGTTAAGTGCCCCTGGGTTCAATTCCAAGTGCCCCCCAAAATATAAAAAATAAAATGGGGACCACACAAGTATGCGTCTTTGGAAGGGCCCAAGAGATAGGCAGAGGCCCTGCAGGAAGAAGCACCTTACCTGTGGTGGCTTCTCTCCAGGACTGTCTCCTCTGTATTTCCACTGTCCCCCCAGTAGGGCTGAAAGGACGTGTTTCTGTCCGGCTGATTCCTCAGGACGCAGCTGCCCAGAGAGCAGGCTGACCAAGACCCCACCTCCCCAGCAGGGGGCTCACTTTCTCAGAACCTTCCTTGAAGACAACCTCCTGGGCCCTCTGGAAAACCACACCAGCCTTCAAGTGGGCCTCGGGGCTCCACAATGTCCAGGACAGTTCTGCTGTGTATAGCGCCGTGAAAAATAAATGTCCTTTGTTTTTGGAATAGCAAGTGACCAGGTGCAATTGGCAGAGCTGCTGCAGCCAGGATAGCAGTGTGAGGTTCCCTGACTAGAGGGCCCACAACCAGCCTGCAGGTCCAGCCCCCTCTTCTGGACAGGGGCAGTGGGACCAATCTGTGCCTTTACTACTACCACATGACATGGAAATTTCTGAAAACTTTGGAGAAAAAAAAAATCGGGTTTGTTTTGCTAAAATTGTAGAGTTCGCTCCCCTATCCCACCACCCGTCTCCCTCTTTCTATCTATGTCTCTGTCTCTCTCTAAGCCTTTTAAATACAATGCTAACCTTATCATTTCCTTGTCTTAACTGGGATTAGTTAGAGACTGGGCTACATTTGTTTAGACAAGCTCTATATTAAAAAGAGGAAGGCCAAGTACATTGAGTCTCCAAGTCCAGAGAACATTCCATTCCCCTGGCTTCGGTTTACAACTGGATGTGCTTTACGTTAGAGAACAAGCTATAGCTTGTAAAACAAACATGGAAATAATCTCAAGTATGAGACGCCAACTGTTTATTATGCAACTGGAGAAGAGGTCTGGCCAGGAAAAATCTTTAGCTGACAGCAAAGATGATCTGTACTTAATTGTTCTTGAGCAAAATTAAAATGTCTGTTTCTTTGATGATACCTTGGTGGCAGACTGCCCCTCTCTCAGCCCGCCTGGTGCATTTAGCCAGGCTGACTGTCACCCACAGGCTCCTTGTGACATGATGGGGAAGGGTAAGAAACCCCTGGGCAAGAAAGCCAGTCAAGTGTCGATGTTTTGTTCAGTAGACACTTGTAAAGCATGCTCAAAGCCTTAAATTTACAACTATGGTATTTTGTCTGTAAAATCAATATCTTTTGATAATGCCTGTTATTTAAGATCTGCCTACACTTCAAAAGCATTTTGATAATATTCCATAAACTGTCCCTTCTTTATTAAATGCACACCAGTCAGGTCAAACTCTTGAGTGTGATTCTAATGGAATTAAGGAAAGGTCCTCTGTGACTATCTTTATCATCTTCCATTTACAAAGCATTTTCCCTGAACTCACCTTCCTCCTGCTACCTGCTACCCTCCTGGGACTTGTGAAGGTCTAACATCTTAGGAATGGATGTTGACTTTTATATAATGTCCCCCATGCACCTCTTGGCCCTGAGGGAGCTCTGTGGAGTGCTGGGGTATTCTCTGAAACCGTGGGCATCTCCAGCACCCTCACCTCTATCACGAGCATCTCTCCCCTTAGATAGCCTTATTTTCTTCACACTTAATATTCTGTCAGCTATGCTTGGCTTATTTATTGACTTTTTCTCCACCTGCTGGGTGCAGTGGTGGTGCATGCCTCTAATCCCAGCAACTGGGGAGACTGAGGCAGGAGGATCACAAGTTTGAAACCAGCCTCAGCAACTTAATGCAACCATCTCAAAACTTAAAAAAAAAAAAAAGAAAAGAAAGACTGGGGATGTAGCTTAGTGGTAAAGCTCCCATGATATTGACAGATTTTTGTCTTTCATTACATGCAAAATACATACCTATAAAAATGATAGTAAGACATGTATATTATTTGAATGCTGTTATAGGTTCCTGAACCCCTCAGAATCAACCCAAGGACCAGCAATCGAGAACCACCAAGATAAGGTTGCTGGGTACTAGGTTGACATGCTGTGTAGCTGGGATCCTGTTACCAGCTGTGTGACCTGAACCACCTCCCGATTCCTGAGCCTAGATTTCCCTATGTGGCAGATGGCAGTAATAATTCATCTCTCTACCCAAGAGGGCTAAGGACAGAACAGCACTGATGTGTGCAAACAGACTTCGTAAGCTCTGAAGGACCATGGCACCCATGGAGACCATCCCTACTAATCAACAGGTTCCCAGAGAAGCAGAGGACAGCACTGCTTGCAACTTTAGTCAGCTCTGCTGCTGAAGCCTCCGGCCTCCAGCTTTGTACAGGAGGATGACTCCCTGGTCTGTTGATCATCCCAGGGGGAGGCAGTCCTGTGCAGGTTTGCCCTGAGTGTAGCTCCCCAGGAGCCACAGAGGTTGTATGGGGGCTTCACCCAGGGAGGTTCAACCACTCATGGAACCTGCATCTTTTGCCTTTAACCGTGGCGGTTACAACTGGTGCTCAAAATTGGTTCTCTAACAGGCTCCTCTGCTATTTCCTGCTGTCTCACATGAACAGGAAATTTTTAAATGCGTCCAAACGTTCTATCTCTGACCTTCTGTTTCTATTCATAGAAAGGAAAGATGGATAAAAGGAAGAGAAGGAGGGAGGGAGGCACAGAGAAGTGCCACACACACATGAGGATCAGGATGGCTGATCAGCCTCCCTGGATTCTCACCGATGAGCCGTGCTCTGTATCAGCATGGCCACCCAGCTACCGCACACAGGTGCACCCAACATCAAGACACCCTGCTCCAGGGCCTCCTGGCTCATGATCGACACTGAAACATCACTACCATGCACTCAAATCATGTTACTTTTTAAAACTTGGGCTTTGTTAATTTTTAGCACTTTCATTGTGAAATAGTGCACACTAGCAGAACTGTAAAGTCAGAAAGGTAAGCTCAGTGAATAGCACGTCTATGTCCTTGCCTTCCTGGGTTCTGCATCCTAAGCCAGGCTCCCTTAACACTACAGTTTACTCTGCCCTCTACAATCTACATAAATGGGGCTCTTCATGAGTATTCTCGAGTATCTGCTTCTTTTGATCCTTAGGTTTGTGAGAGTCACTCATGTTCCCGCAGCGGTGGCAGAACAGTACTTAATCATGAGGAGAGATCGTCTCCGAGAGTCCACTCCATTGCAGGTGGGTGGGTGGACAACCTCCAGTCCAAAGCTGCTCTGAAGGATGGGCTGTGACAGTCCTGGGCAAGTCTCTTGGTGAACAAGCCCTGGTTTCCCCTGGTGTGGAGCTGCTGAGCAGGAGGGCAGCCTCGCCCACTCCAGCAGCAAGACTAAGCCTCTTCCCTATTCCCAGAGCCACGTGTGCACAGGACAGTCTCTCGGCCCTCCCCCCTCGGCAGTTCTTAACGTGGACACTATTTATTCAGCCCCTCTGCTGAGCATGCTGTGCGATCTCAATACGCCCTTGATCTGCACTTTTCTGGATATTAATGCACTTGAGCATCTTTCCCTACGTTTATTGGCCATTTGAATATTCTGTCAAGTATCTTCGAATCTCATCCCATTTTCTGTTGGGTAATTTGAGTTTTGCGTATAGACTTCATATCAAGGAATTGTGTTAAACTTACTTATTGTTATGAATAATTTATCTGCATCCTAATTCTTTTTTAATTTTCTATTTTTTAACGTTTTAAAAATTTCTACATGCCTACATATATTCTCTGTATCCCGTCTTTGTGGACACTGACGGTTTTACTTCTTCCTCGCTTCCTCCGCGATCCCATGCCTTATGTTCCTGATGGCTACCTTATTGCACCGGCAGGACCTCCGATGCAGTGGAGGATAGGAATAGTGACATGCAGAGGTCCTCGGCTTGCTGACACTCTCAAGGGTAAAGCTTTCGACACTCCACCCTTAAAGATGATCTGTTGTCCATTTTCCTTAGTTTTCCAGGGACAAATCAAGGCAATTCCTGTTCATTCTGAACGTGAGACTTTTTCTCATGCACAAATGTTTGAGTTTTGCAAAACGCTTTCCCTGTACCTACTGACACGATTATATTGTTTTTCGTCTTTACTTTGCTAATGCAGTAAACTTACCATGATTGGTTTTTCAACTGTTTGCCAGCCGCTATAGTTTGGATCTTGAATGTCACCAAGGGCTTGTGTGTTGGGGGCTTGTTCTATAAACCCTGGTTCAACGGGGAGGTGGTAGAACCCTGAGGGGCGGGGCCTAGTTGGGGGAAGTTGAGTAACCTCTGGTGTGCCCTTGAGGGGACACTGTGATCCAGCCCCTTCCTGTCTCTCTCTCACCTTCCCAGCTTGTGAGGGGTACAAGCCCTGCCACGTGTCAATGAGCTGCCATAGGCCCAAAGCAACAGGATCAGGCAACCCTGGACTGGAACCTCTGAAACCATGAGCCAGAGTAAACCTTTCCTCCTCTTGAGTTGATTCTCTCAGGTATCATGTCTCAGTGACGAAAGCTGGCTAGTCACCAGCCTTGCACTCCTGGAGTAAACTCAGCCTTGTCAGGAGGTGCCCTCCTGTTCCTGTGTCCCTGGCTACGAGAATCTGTTAGGATTCCTCTTGGATTTCTTCTTTGCGTTCATTCATGAGCTTAGTCTATAATTGTCTCCCCCTGTGACATCAAGTTTCTGTATTAGGGATGTGCACTTAAGGCCAGGGGAGAAACAGTTCTTTTTCTACCCTATAAAACAATCACTTGGTTTATTGATGGTCCTTCCTTAAAGGCTTGTTAGATGTGCCAGTGAAGCCCTCTGATTCCAGAGACTGTTGGGGAGAGGGACAGCGTTAAATCCTGGGTTTCATTATTTTAACAGTTAAGGGACTAATCTGTTCTTTTAAATGTTATTTTGATAGGTTATGTTTTTCTGGGAACTTGTCCATTATCTTAATTTTAAAAATGTTTTATAATAAAGTTAGCCATAATATCTTCTATATCCCTGACCATAAATATTGTAGTGTGATCACCTTTCTAAAGTCTGATCTGGTTATTTACATATTGTTTTTCTGTCCCTGCCTACCCTCTTAATCTGCCTGGCCATGGATATGTCAATGTCACCAGTCCTTTTGAAGAACTACTTTTTGACCTTGTTAAACTCCCCTGTTAAGTGCTTGCTCTGCAGCCACATGACCTGTTTTAGCTTCTGTTCTTATTTTTGATATTGCCCTTGCCCTCCTGACCACCCTAGGCACCTTACTTCCAGATCCCTAAGCTTATCCTCCCAATCTTTTAGATTTTCTGTAGGATCAGGGAAAGAAAAAGAAAGATGGCCAAGGACCCAGCTTCAGAGCCCTGGCACCTCCCCATACACCTGGCCTGGCCACTCCACTCTTTGATTGTCTTTGTGATGCTTCCAAACTTTTTTTTTTTTTTTTTGGGTACCAAAGATTGAACTCAGGGGCGCTCAACCACTGAACCACATGCCTAGTCCCCTCCCCTTTTTTCTTTTGTATTTTAGTTAGAGAGGGTCTCACTGAGTTGCTTCACATCTCGCCATTGCTGAGGCTGGCTTTGAACTTACGATCCTCCTGTCTCAGCCTCCTGAGCTGCTGGGATTACAGGCGTGCGCCATCGTGCCTGGCTCTGTAAACATGTTTACCAGACTTTTTTGGCTGTCCTAAATTTACTTCTCCCCCAGTTACACCAGGAACTCCTCCCTCTGGCTCCAGCAGTGTGAGCATGTGTCGGTGATAAAATCACGTGTTGGAGGAAAGAATCACACCCATTCTCCTGCTGGCTCACTAGCTGATAAGCACAGCCATGATGTAAGATGACACCCATGCAGATCCATCCCACAAGGAAATCCCAAGTGGCATTGCAGGAATGGTCTCTCATACGGAAGTCATAGAGAGATGACCAGCATGGTCCAATGTTGGCCCAGAGGAGATTCTGCTTTTCTCAGCGTTCAGAGACAGGGTGATCTTTTCCTTTCCTTTCCTCTTTGGCTTTGTCTGTCCTTCCCCACGTTCTCCTGGCCGCGTGGGCTGCACCAGCTTTGCTAGCTGGCCCATTGCAGGGCCCTCGACTCTTGACAGATTAGCTCTGCACTCTGCTAATGCAGTAGCTCACTATTCACTGCATTGACTAAGTCTTCATCTGTTGATTTTCATCAATATTTGTTCTTTTCAACAAGGTCTGCAAATACATCCCCCCACCCCTGAACCTCCACTCAGTTACTTGGAATCAGGTCTTTGTTCTCTCTGTGTCTGGGGCTTTCTTGCTGCCTTCCCTGTGGCTGGTGTTGCAGCAGGCTCAGCCTCTGCTAATTATACAATAACATTCTCTCTCCATGAGTGTTCGGACAAGTTCATGAACAAACTACAGAAGCACAAATTTTAAGAATACCTACAAAAGAGTGGCAGATTCACAAGTCACGGAAGCGAGTCACATGTTCCGCCATATCCTAAGCATGTTGTTTTTGAGCAAATGAAGCTGTCAGGAGGTTTGTGAGAGTTCCCAATGCCTCCATTATTCTTTTAAATCACTGTGCTTACCTGTGTGGGTGGGCGATAGCTTACCCCACCACAGCCTGGCTGGAGTTCCCATACGGCATCATGTGTACATATACGTGTCCCATGTGTACGTACACGAAGCAGTACTTCAAGACCGAGCAAAGGAAATATCAATCCACAAGCCCCCATCATAACACAGTCAACATTAATACCTGGCTCTCTTTCTTTTCAACATTTTTTTCTATGGTATCCTTGCAAGTTTTGGGGAATAGCATTGCAATTTTATTTTTTTCTTTTCTTTTCTTTTTTGTTGCTATGAATTTTACAGATAAAGCTTGTGTTTTCCTTAATTTTCCATTTCACGGTCAGTAAGACTGAATATTCTTATAAACTAGTTACTAACTGCATTTCCTCTGATGCTTTAAAAAAAATCTTGCTTAGGATTGTTGGTAGTCTTTCAAAATGACAGATTTCTATCTCACAATTTTTCTGAGTTCTAGCTCTAACTAAATCTATAATCATTTTGGCTTATTTGAAAAACTACTATATATTGTTGCCCACTATGGAATTCCACACTGTTTTTTAAAACTTGGAAGAGCTTGAGTCAGTGGAGTGGAAAAGGGGGTAAAGGAAGCTGTGCTTTCTCCTGCACGCAGCTCCTCGTGGCTCAGCATCAAGCATTATGTTAGAGGTTCTGCTGTATTAAAAACACTTATGGGCGTATTTCTTTGGTGTTGTAAGATATGGACAGGCCTCGGGGTTTCGAAGTGAGTTCCCTGCGTCTGCAGAAGTTTCCTCCTTTGCCGACCCCTCCACATGCTCTGTGTTCCCGGTCTCCTCTCCAGGAAGGAGCTGGAAAACCATCTTAGATAATACAATATTTCGTGTCTCCTAATGTAAAATAAGGTCTGCATGGTTCTGGGGTTCTTGTCAATGCAGATGCTCCATGGTTTGGAGGAACCAGTCTCCCTAGTCCCCACTCCCTTTGAGCTGTGGGACTCCCCGAATTCTGGCTCCTTCCTTTGCAGGGTTTTGCCTTGTGTTAGTTTCCCTATTTAGTATTAGTTCACACGACACATTTGTAGGACCCATTATGTGCTAGGTATCGCTCCAAGTTCTGGGAATAAAGAAAAGTCTATTCCCTAGTGGAATTTACTCTCTGGCAGGGTCGAGAAACCACTGTCATGATGAACAAATAGATGTGACATAATGTTGATGTGCCCTGAAGAAGAATAAAGGAGGGTAAGGGGTGAAGTTTGGCCACGAAAGGGGACAAGGAGTGGGGAGAATGACACTGGGCAGGATCACACATCCACCCTGCCTTTTATTATGATCAAAAGAGCCATCTCTGATGTCCTCCTTTCTGAGGACACCCTCCCCATAAACCCATGACAACAGTGACGATGTCCATCTCACCTTTGTGCACCCACGAGGCCAAACACGAGACGCATGACTAACACAATTTGGTTAAAGCAAAGAAAATTCTTTTTAGGATGTCTCCATTCACATAATGTAGCCAACCAGCAATTTCCGGATGTTTCTCAAATTTTCTGGAAGCCCCTCTGGGCCTGAAGCAGACCCTGTCTTCTTGGTCAGTAGTTCCTGGGGCCTTCCTAACAGCGCTTCGTGCTTATCTAACATTCGCTGGATGCTGTTCTGCAAAATGACATTTGAGGCGGAGGCCAGGGAGAGTTTCACCCCCACCCCCGGGCTTGGTGTGGTTTCAAGTTTGCATGTGAACATAGACCCATCAGCTGTGCCAGCAACTTTGACACAGTTCCTCCCCAGAGGGCGGCTGATCCTCCCACACAGTCCCACAAAAGCTCTGACTCTCCAGTAACTCATTAGACACTGCTCTCCAGCAGGCCCTGGAGCCCAGGCAGGGGAGGGCCTTCCTTGTCCAAGAAAAGGGGCTTATTTTACCATCCCACAACCAAACGCCAAGCTTGGCAAAAATAAAAGTAGCAGCCTTCGTTTCAAACCTGCCAAAAACCTCAGGTGTGTGTGTGTGCTTCCATTTGTTGTCAATAGCTATGCTTCCCTGGTCGAAGGCCTGTTAGGAAGGGTTTCAGATGGAGGAGCTGCGGGGTTGACCTCTCCTGACCTGTATTCCAGGGAACGGACCCCAGCTCAGGCCCAGAAGGAGAAAACTATGCCTATCCCAAAGACTCGGCCTGCCAAGTGGCAATAAGTCCTCCTGGAGAGGCCACCTGAGATAAAACTGCCTGTGTGCTTCCTGCTGGGGAGTGAAGGATGGTTCTAGAAGAAACTACTTGAATAAAATCAAACAAGGCATAAAACAGGGGCCCAAGAGGAAGGCCCCTCTTCCAGCTGGCTCCAGCCTGATTCTCAAACGCCCCTGAGGGCTCAGTGCTGTGCACGGGAGAGGTGGGGAAACCAACTCCCAGCTGTCAGGGACTGCAGGTGTCCCCCCCATCAAAATCACATTTGAGACTCAGCCCTCAGTACCTCGGGAATGTGAGCATATCTGGAGAGAGGGCCTTTGAAGAGGTAATGAAGGTAACATGAGGTCATAAGGGCAGGGCCCTGATCCCTTCTGTGCTCATAAGAAGAGGAGGCCAGGACAAAGACATTCCCAGGGAGCGACCACATGGGCACACAGGAAAGAGGTGGTCCCTGCCAGTGAAGGACAGGGCCCAGGAGGGACCAGCCCTGCACACGCCTGTGGCCCCAGCTATGCAGGAGGCTGAGGCAGGAGGATTGCAAGTTTGAGGCCAGTCTCAGTGATTTAGTGAGGCTTTGTCTATAAATCAAAAGGGCCGGGAGGGAGCTCAGTGGTAGAGCACACTGGGTTCAATCCCCAGTGTGTATGTGTGTGTGTGTGTGTGCATGTGTCTCTTTTGTGCACGTGCACATGCACACACACACAGAGACACACACACTCAGTCTGTTGTTAAAGCTCCAGTCTGCAGTGCTTTGCACTGTGATCCGATGCCAGGTTTCCGAGGCCACAGCAGGGTTCTTGCTACTTCAGTGAAAGCCCGTCAGATTCTGCAAAGCCAAACTCATATCTCAAGATGATTTCAGTGGAAGGCACCCAGGCCACCTGCTCCCTCTCTCCTCCTCCCTTGCTCCCCTACTTCCATCCCTCCCCCCCAGCACTTGACTTCATGCTCCACAGGCTGCTTATCTTGTGACGTTTCCACCTCTTTTCCTTGGGATTGTTTTCAAGATCAATCCTCCTTGCAGAACAAACATTGAATCTGTTACTTCTAATTGCACATCCCAAATCTCTGAAAATGCCTTTCTCTTGCCTTTGTACGTGATGGATCATTTCTTTAGGTTTAGAATTCCAGTGGGAAGTGCTCTAACTCCAGACAGCTGCATCGGGTGGTAGATCCCACAGCCGTTGCCAGGAAGGCAGTCTTTGTGTGGTGCCTTCTTCTCCCTAGAGGCTTTTGAGATCTTCTGGCCCTGTTTGTTCTGAAATTGCACAACAAAGTGCCTTAGTGTGGTTCTATTTTTATCCATTGTGCTGGGCTCCTTCCACCTGCAAGCCGGTGTTCTGCGGCTCTGGACAAGTCTCTTGAAATGTGTTTCAAAGTCTTCTCCTCTCTGCTCTCTCCTCCTGGAAACCATTACCTGGAAGTTGCTCCCCCTGGACGTGGCCTCTCATTTCTGCTCTCTGTGAAACTGTGTCTGCTTTCTGACGATTTTCCAACCATACCTTCCAAACTGGCTTTAGGTCTTTTATTTCACCGATCACGTCACGTCATTCCCAAAGCTCCTTTGGTTGTCCTTGTAGTTTTCTGAGCCGTTGCTTTTTTTATAGTCTCTCATTCTTGTTACGTGGATGAGAAATCTTCCCATCTGCCTGCTACTAATAGTAAGCATAGTTTGCTTCCTCCAGGTTTTTTTTTTTTTTTAAGTTGAGAAATAATCCACATAAAATTCAGCCTTGGTTGATATATTCAGAGTTGTGCCATAATTATCATTATCCATTGCAGAACACTTGTATCACCTCAAAAGGAAGCCCCATACCTGCTTAGTCATTCTGCATCTGCTCCTCCTAGGCCCTGGCAACCAGGATTCCTCTTTTCTGTCTCTACAGATTTGCCTATCCTGGACATTTCATACAAACAGAACCCTAGGATATCTGGATGTTTGCGTCTGGCTTCTCTGATTAGCATCAAAGTTCATCCATGCCATATCATGTGTCAGTACTTCACACCTTTTGTAGTGGAAAGAGCGTTGCTTTGTATAGATAGATCGCATTTTACTTGACCACTCATCAGTTGATGGACATCTGGGTTGTTTCTACCTTTTAGCTTGTATAAATAATGCTGCTTGGAACTCTGGCTCAGATGTGCTCTCAGTTCTCTTGGGGACGTACCCTGGAGCGGAGTGGCTGCGCTGTGTGATAACCATCTGTTAGCTGTTTCAGGAATGCAGGGCTGTCAACCAAAGCAGCTGCACCATTTAGTCCCTCAGCAGTATTGGAGGGTCTGGTTTCCCCATGTCCTTGCTGACACTTGTTATTATCTGTGTTTTTCACTGTAGCCATCCTACATGGATGTGAAGTACCTGCTCAATGTGGATTTTTTTTATTATTATGGTAAAATATAGATAAAACGAAGTTTACCACTTGATCCACTCCTAGACACGTGATTCAGTGACATTAGGCACATTCACACCGTTGGGCAGCCATCCCCACTGTCCATGTCCAGGACTCCCCATCTTCCCATGCCGAAATCTGTCCCCATAGAACACTAAGCGTGGCCCCTGCCCCTGCACTCTGCTTTCTGGCTGTGGCTTCACTACCTCCGGACCTCACGTGGGAGGAGTTCTACACGCCCTGCCCTTGACATCTGGCTCATTTCACTGTCCTTAGGGCTCATCCGTGCTGTAACCTGCGCTGGGATTTCCTTCTTTCTTAAGGCTGAGAAGTATCCCACCGTGTGGATGGACTGAATTTAGTTTATCCATGCCCCATTAGTGGACACTGGGCTGTTTCCACCTTTTGGCCACTGTGGATGCTCCATGAACACGTATGAATTCACTTTGTGCTTTCCTGGTGGCCACCAATAACATGGAGCCTCTTTCGCTGTGCTTCTGGGCCCACGGGGTTTTTGATCTATTTTTATTTTTCCCATTCCTCACTTCCCACTGGTGCTTGGCAGGCAGTCGGTTCTACCTTGGTGCTCATTTTTAATTGGGTAAAATTAAAAAGTTGATTAAAGTCTACACGTTTGCATGGGGCCATGCTAGGGACCCATCCACCGGGAGTCCCCAGTAGCGTGGTCTGGCCAGAGGCTGAGAAGATGCTTCCAGCCTGCTGCTTGGAGAATGTCTAGCTGCCACCATAAGGAGCGGGGACTCTCTGTTCTGCTGTATTCCTTTGTCCCCTCTTGTGTTCTGTGCAGTCCCACTACAGCTGTGGGGGACAGCTCCTAGGGTCCTCTGTGCTAGCAGCCCCAGTGACAGCTTCTCCAGAGAACAATTCTCCAGTCCAGCCAGGGTGGGTGGGGACACCCAGGGATCCAGCTGCCTCTCAGACAGCCCTCGCCCAGTCCTCCTTATCCAAGCCCCTGCATGCCCACTTGCTCAGGTCTGAGCTCTGGATTTCAGTACCTAGGGCTTTCCACACTTCTAGGGCAGGGTTTGGCTTTCTTGAGTCAGCAGAGCCCAGTGCCGCAGGCCACCCACGCTCTGGCCCCTTGTCCTCATTGCCCATCATCCTTAGGCGTTTCCAGATTATACACGTTGTCCTTTATGGAAGAGAGGTGTTTCCACCCTGGCCTTGTCTACCCAGGATCTTTATGCTGGCTGTCTCGTCCAGTCCCCCTGGACATCCCTGGTCGGATGCTGCAGCTCCTCTGAGGCATGGTGAGGAGACTGAAACACAGAAGCTCGGGGACATTGCCATAGCCCACGCTTCTGGGCCAACCCGGGTCAGCACTGACAGCGGCTTCGTGAAAAATTCTGCCCGATGACACAGGAAATCAGGGTCAGGAGGTGGAGTTGTGGGGAAAGGAGGGCCTGTGGATGACCAGGACCACGCTGAGGGCCCAAAGGATGCTGTGTCCAGCCAACAGTGCCCCTCAGAGAAAATGGGCCAGGTGACAGCTCAGAGGAGGGAGACGCCTGGGGCCAGCACTGGGCACCCCGCCCCCTGGCTAGGGTCAGCTTCACAGCAGCGGGACAGTACAGCATGGCAGCTACTGAACTCTGGAGAGCACTCTCAAGGATTCTGTGACTAGTGTCATATTAAACCTTTGGTGTCCTCGGGCTGTCACATCCTCTCCAGAGTAACTCAGCCAAACAGCTGTCAGAGCAGTGGGTGGGAGCAGAGGTTGCCAGTCAGGAATCAGGGAAGGTTTGCCCTGCAAGGGATTTTGGACACCTTATAGACCACCATCTCAGGTTTCTTATGTTCTCCAAAAAGCCAAAGGCTGGGCACAAGGGGCAAGGCTGGGGAGCAGCGGATTAGGGAGAGGGAAGTGTGGGCAAGATGGCTCAGGCACCTGGAGTGACCAGGGGAAGGGGCCTAAGAAAGGCCAGCATTAGGCCTGCAGAGAGGAACCTTGGGAGGGGACTCCATTCCCTCCTCAGCCTCCTCATCTGAGTCCCAAGCAGTGGTGAGCATGCTCAGAACACAGCCCTGCAGAGGGCGACTGTTAGGGATGGGCCAAAGTGTGTCCCCCCAAATGCATGTTAGGGCCCTAACCCTGGTACCCCCAAATATGACCTTATTTGGAAATAAAGTCCTTGCAGATGAGATTAGTGAAGATGAAGTCATACTGGTCCCTAATCCAATGCAACTGGTGTCCTTACAGGAACAGAACAGAGAAAGAGACAGACACATGGTTGAGAAGATGCCGTGTGGTAGCGATTGCAGGAGCAGAGCAGTGTGCCTAGAAGCAGGGCAGGGCCCACCACTGGGCCACGCCGACACTCGGGGAGGCAGGAAGGACCCTGGGGGGGGGGGTCTTTGAGGGAGTGCAGCCTGCACACACCTTGATCTTGGAATTCTGGCCTCCAAACTGTGAGACAATCCATTTCTGTTCTAAGCTGCCCAGCATGTGGCACTTTGTCCCAGGAGCCCTGAAAGGTGAATACAACCTTCCCTGCGGCAGGATTTAGGCTTTGCGGCCACCCTGCCGCCCTGCTACAGTCTGCTTTTACTTGTCCTTATCTCAATTCCCAATACTAAGAGTAACAACTTTTAGGCCCAGTCAACTGTGAACATCTAGGTTCACTCGTGGTCAGAACTCACAGCCCTGGCTGGCTAACGTGCATCCGCCAGCTTCTGCCTGCAGCCGGGCGCACCAAGGACTGGGGGAAGACGAGGGGGAGCCCTGCTGATACTGCCCTGATTGCTGCCCCCGCTGCCACACGGAAGGAATGCTGGACACATCCAGAGGACAGTGTCAGGCTAGCCCTAAATGCAATTGTATGGGCAAGAAGTGACACCCCTATCCAAACTGAAAACAGCAACATAGTGATAGAAAAAAAAAAGGAAGGGGAAAGGGGGCTTCACTTATTTAAAGTGAAAGAATAGTACATGCTGATTGAAAAAAATTAAATTGCATAGAGCCTATAAAGTAGAAATAGGGGTACAGCTGCCTCCGCCGCCCTCAGCCCTCGCCTATCCTTGGCATTCACTCTCCCAGAAACAACTGTTTTGACATGTGGCAGGAGCATCCTTAGCCGTAGGGTCTTCATGGCCCTGCAAAGTGCTCCTATATCATTTTGTTTCGTTTCATCTTATTTAAAATCACAATGTATGACACTCTGCTTTTTTATTCATTGCATTACAGATATCTTTCCACGTCAGAGGTAGAGATTTATCTCAGAGAGTAATTTTGAGTAATCTCAGAGCAGCTCTGTAGGATAGAGAGGTGATTATCAACTACAGTATGCCCGAGGGAGACACCACCTGTTTCCACCGTGCAATTTACAGCACATTATTTTGACACACCACAAAGACTGGATAGCAGTAGATTTTAAAAAGGATCCCAGACCATCAGCTGATTTTAAAGGTAAGGATCATCGCTATAAATGTGGGACATGTCTCTTCTGAGACAGGGAGAAAGTAGCCTTGATGAGAATCAATAGTTATGAATAGTTACAGATTGTCAATGCAGGAAAGAGTCAAAGAACTGGTGGAAATTTTGCATTTTTATCTTGACTCAGTTGAAGTTGGACCTAATTTACATAGTATGAGAGAATAACTCATCTGCAATTGAACTACTGAATCTTAAAATTGGGGGAAGTAAATCAGAAAGAAATGCAAAAAACATGAAAAAAACAGTGTCTAAGAAAGACTTCTTACAGAGTATCAATAATCTCGGAATCCAGTGATTCCTTACACACCCCTACAAAAGAACAAATGAGACTTTGAGACGGATAAAGTTCATTTCCCCACTCTGATGGGTCATGTTATAGTAGAGCTTCTTCACCAGGGGAAAAGGAGCCCTCAACCCCCAGAGGACACTTGACAATGTCTGGAAACATCTTTATCACACTGTGAGTGGGGGCAGGAGGGGACGCCACTGGTATGAGTGGGTGGAGGTTGAGATGCTGCCAAATGTCCTGCTCAGCATAGGGCAGTGCCCACGACAAAGAATGTCAGTGACACCCATATGTCAGTGACAGCAGAGCTGAGAAACCGAGCCGCATCCCTCCCAGAGGGATCTCCTTCTGGTTATACCAGGCGCAAACCCTATTCGATCCACTGACGGGTTGCATCCTTTTCTTGGGAATCTCAACCTAACCTGAACCACTTTAACTCTTCCCTGGAAAAATCACAGGGAAAATTTTGAACGAAATCAATTCCACATGTGACTCTGTGACGTTAGATTGAACCATAGCTCCCCAAACATCACAGACCTTCCAGAGAGGCAAAAGATGACCTCTGTCAGACCATGGAGGGTGGGGCCGGGACCCACACGGCTAAGCCAGCACCCTCTCACACCGCAAGAGCAGACCGGCTTATAACTGCACAATGACCTTCTGAGCCTGGACAGTAAGCCTAAAATGATTCCCATCATGAAGGGAAGGGCAGGCTGAGGGTGTAACTCTGTGGCAGAGCACTTGCCTGCCAGGTGAGGCCCTGGATTTGATCCCTAACACTGCAGAAAAAATAAAATAAAATAAGATGAAGGACTAGGAACATAGCCTCTCACGTGGTTAGTTGCCTAATAAGACATACACACACTCTAGATTCTTATGAACAGAATCCATCACAAGACTAAGGAAAAAAAAATCATGGTCAGGAAACTTCTTCCTTTTTCCACTGGTTCCTAACTAGCCAATGCGTATGAGCTCTGAGCATTCCAGAATCCAGCCTCTCCCTTTCCCACTCTGCTCCCAGCCCACCCCCATCTCCAGCTGGCAGCAGATCTGGATTTCCCACTCCTGAGGCAGCTTTGCCTGCCAAGGCCAGCGATCTCCTTGCTGTGAAAGTTGCCATTGTCTCAGTGCATGCACACCGGGTGCTACTGAGCCCACCAGCAAGGCAGAAGCATGGGAAGCATCCCAAATGGTGGCAGCATGTGTACATAAACTGTTTATTTAAGGGCAGGTAGTAATAGGCTGTGGGTGAGCCAGGACTTGCATCAATAGATTTACTGTGGCCTCAGAAAAACCCATGCAGTAACCACAGGCCTAGAGATGATGAAGAATCAGCAGCAGGAGGAGGCCTCTGCCCCAGGAGGGCCACCACCTACTACATTCAGACAGGGCCCCTGCAAGGGACAGGGAGCTGAACCCCGTCTGCTTGCTCTGCCAGGGTAGAGTATTTTCCTCCAACATCCATAACCCACAGCATCAACTCACAGAACCTACTGATGCTCTGAACCAGCCACCATCAAATAAGAGGGAAATGAGGAGCAAGAGCCACCTGGAGGTGCGTTCAGGGTTCCCTCTAAGGAAGCTGGGCTCTACCCTGTGTGTTTTCATCAGAAACAGAAAACTGCTGATACCTATTTATTTTGAGCTATCACAAACTAAACAATCAGTTCCTATTAATGACCTTAATTATTCAGCTCCTATTTTTAAATGCTGGTCTTTCAGCATGCTCTAAGTGGGTGGCTTTAATTATGCCTAATTGTAGCTACGTCACATCCAAATATACACCCTACACAAATGATTAACAGGGTTTGGAATTTAGTTCACCAAAGAGGGGATTTGCAATATCAGGCCTAAATGTGTCATATAAATCATTTTTTTCCCTGATATCTGAGATGGTGGAGAAGGTTGTTTATTCAGGCAGTCATTTGGGATCCAGCCTCCCTCCAGCCTCAGGAGATGAATTCTCAGTGGTTGTCAAGTTCGCTGAAGGCTTGTTTCCATAACGCTCTTGGTTGGAATGCACTGGTTTTGATTTTCTTTTGGATCTGTATTCCCAGATGTCTTCTCACATGGCAAAATGATTTTAGTATTTAGGAAGCGCCAATCCTAAGTGAAAACAAACAAAACTACCCACCTTCTGTGCAAAGTCCAATGCTCCCTTCAGCCCCTGGCTAGAAATGAGCTTTGAAACGCTGCCCATCAACTCGCACAGCTAACTCTCCACCTGATCCTCCAATTCTGCTATATTTTAGGTTAGAGCTGAGGAGATGGCCTCCAAAGGGCTCTCTGACCTGCACATATCTCCTAGGGGCAGAGCTGGGCTGGAGGATAAGCCGCTTCGGCTTTTACGGGCAGTGCTGAACCCGTGGTGGAGACCTAGTTCCCCCGGTGGAAACCATCACCCTCATGCATAGCTCCGCGTGGGCGGAGCAACCCAGCAGCCAGTTAGGAGCTGCCATGCAAATACGGAGATGACTCAGCTGTCCACCTACAGGCCTCCACCTGCCCACCCCGCCCATTTATAATCCGGGTTGTACCTGCAACACCTACGGAAGACTTGAAGTTATTCCCAAGGTCTTTCATGGGCCACACAAGCACAGACTGCCAGGTGCTCTGCCGCAGACCTGATTCACAGACACAGCAAAACGTGACTTCAGACATGATAGGTGGGGGCTGTGACACTCTTGGAATGCCTTCTCAGAGTGGACGTCGGCTTGTTCCAATCCAGGGTGAAAAACAAACGAGCTATGGAGACTGCCGTCCCCAGGGAGGGTTTCTATTATGTCTGGCGCGTTGTTCCTGGTGGGAATGTGCTTGGTCCTCGACTGGACAGACTAAGTTGCTCTGCTCTGCGATGGGGGCAGAGAATTGGCAGCAGGTAAACTGCATTGATGTCTCATTTCAGGTGTGGCCTCCACTGGGTCCCTCTCATTAGCCTTATCTTTCAACTGAATTGGAAAGGATGTCTTTTAGATGAGGTCAGAAGTTGGGATGTTGGAAAACTATGAGCTGGTTGTTATCCATAGACAGATGTGACCTTTAGATATTTGATCACCTAGATTTGGGGAAAATGTGTCGAGAGATTAAAGCCACAGGTTTGAGGATCAGGAATATTTGATTATGGACCTCAGCTCCTCTCATGTCCACTGTGTGACTTCAGGCATGTGACTTAACTTCTCTGAGCCTCTCATGTCCTGCATCTGTAAACAGGGCCTTCATACTTAAATGATCAGGGTGTTGTGAAATTTAAAGGAATTAACAGAGACTAAGTGTCTTACTCATAGTAGATACCAATATATGCCATTTCTTATCTGCGTATTTCTCCTAAAGTTCGAATATTTTGATTAAGAGTATTTAAATGTGGTTCTTAAATACTCTCATGCGCTTTGATCACTTAGAGAAGCCAGGGACCCTCGAATCCCTCACAGCCAGCACCAGCCTCCTTGGTCATTTTTTGGGCCTGTGTTGTTCTCAGTCTTGTTAACAAATATTGGAAGCACTGTGCAAACACAGCGCTCCTGGTGAAACGAAGCATCTGCTCTTGCCCAGGATGAATGGGTTTCATAAAGTGAAAGTCCCCGGGAAGCTACTGGAACTGTGCAGAGCACCAGGAAAGCCAATGTCACAGTCATGGCCTGAAAGTCACCAATCACGTGACTGGCTCTTATCTCCCCCATTTTACGTGCATGTTGCAGGATGAAGCTCTTGTGCCACTCTCCTTTCACCGCGCGTCCTGGTTTGTGGAGTCGTGCTCTACGCATGCTCCATCACTTGAAGGGGACTTTCTCCAGCACAAGTGATGCTCCTAGAGAGGAATGCCTGCGCTGCCATGTCATTTCACGGAGCAAGGCAGAAATGGCTTCGCAGCCTGTACTCCATCAGCCTGGCCTCTCTTCAGGCATGAACAGGAGTGAAATACGAGCTAAACAGTGTTAGCTTACTGGGTGCCCCCAGCGAGTGGGGTGGTAAAGGAGCAAGACGAAGAGAGGGCGGAAAGTGGAATCGAACAGGGAGACACAGAACAGGCCTCTGTCAGAGTCTTGTGCAGAAAGCACAGTGCCTGAGCCGCTCCAGAGGCAGATGGGCTCTGGGGCCCCCACCCTGAGACCGGCCGTCCATTCTGATGCCTGCTCACTGCTGGGCTGTGTGATGCCACCCAGCCTTCCCCAGCTACCTCCAACCTGCCCTCCCGCCTTGCTGTGCCAAGGCAGCGGTTGTATAAATTAAACATGGCGGTGCATGCACAGGTCACAGCCTACGTGCTGGCCTCCATTAGAGTGAGTAAGCCTGTTTCCAACCCTCTAAGCAAATCAGCTCCCTCAAGACTACGGTCTTCCAGCCCTCGTAACATGAGCATGATTCATGGGTCTGTCCATCATAACGATACGTGAGTCACATGTTATGAGAAGCTCAGAGAACGTATTTTGTGTACACAGAAATGTAAGGTTTGCAAATTTCTGGGATTTAACTTTATTGGGGAGGGAGCAGGGTAGCAATGAATTCCACATTTTTTCAAAGTGAATCGGATTAAAAAAACCCACAACAGGCAACATCTGCATGAATTGGTCTCCAAGGACTCGATATAAATGGTTGTTGATATAAATAGATGTGCTTTTAAGCAAAGACAGATGTCCCAGACCAAAATGCTAAGAAAACACATAAAACAGTTAAGTTCAAAGACATCTTGGCTTTCTCAGCTTTCCCAGTAGGTGAATCTTCACTGGGCCAGGACAGCGAGGGTGGAAGACAGAACATTCTGCTTCCCCATTAGAAGGCCAGCAGCACCACCAGCACAGGTGTGGGCGCAGCACCACCCAGGGGGTCCACCCGCCTACCCAGAGTGACTTGGGAGGCCTGGGCCACCAGACATTGTGGGTCTCCTGCGTTCTCAGGGCTTTCATGGAGTTATTTGAAGACTTTGTACTTGGCCCTCCTCAGAATAGGATTTCAGGGAGTACTGAGTGGAAGCCATTAGGAAATAAGCCAGTGGAATCTGGGGGTCAGGAAGGCTGACGTCAATGAGAGAAAGAACCAGAAGCAGCAGGGTTCTCGGGCCAGTGCAGACTCTGAGGCCAGGCCACAACCATTGTCTCAAAGCGAGGACCTGATTTCTGGGGGAAGAACATTCTCAGAGGGAGGCTTGAGGGAGCGGGAACCAGTGGGAAGGGTCTTCTAGAAATAGAGACATTCACATTCTGTGGTATGCCAGGCTGTGCTAGGAGCGTTTTCACATACGCTGAATGCAAGACACGCAGGAAAGAATTTAAACCTCGCCGGAATTAGGGACGGAAGGCCAGTGCGTATTTTGATCACACCATCCTTTATATGGTAAAAAATTCCACTCACTCTGCCAAAGCAGGTCCTCCCATCTCTTTGAAAGGTCACACCAAAGACTTTCCTAGTCTTTGGGCTCAGCTTCCCCAGGAAGGGAAGATGCTTACACTGACCTTGCCTGAGAGGATGTGACAGACTAAGTTGGAGGTGCGTGTGCTGAGATGAAGCAGGCACCCTGCCAGGCCCAGCCAGAGCATCCCAGGCTCCACTAGCTCCTTGGTCATCCCTCACAAAGCCAAATTATCTGGAATTTGGTTCTCTCTCAAGCTATGTGTGTGATTCAGCTTTTCATCACTGTAACAAAATACCTGAGAAAATCTGCTTAAGGAAGAAAAGATATATTTGGGCTCAGAGTTTCAGAGGTTTCAGCCCATAGTCACTTGGTTCCCCTGTTTCTGGGCAGACCGTCATGGTCGAAGGGAATCTGCTCACCTCATGGCATCCAGAAAACATGCGTACGTGCGTACACACACACACACACACACACACACACACACAGGGGTGAGGCAGGGAGGAGAGAAATGGGCCAGGGGCAAGATATAGCTTTCTGGGACATGCCCTTAACTTTCTCCAGTTGGGCCCTACCTTCTAAGTTTCCACCACCTCTCCATAATCCATTGGATTGTGAATCTACCAACATATTCAGCCACTGGTATAGTTAGAGCCCTCATGATTCAACCACCTTTCAAAGGCCCCATTTCTGAACACCACTGGCTTGGAGACCAAGCCTTCAACACATGAGCTTTTGGGGGGGATTTTGGATCTAAGCTATAACACGATCCAAAAGTAAAATAAAGCCATAGTTATGAATCACTTTAGGACATGTCTTACACTCTTCCCATACCTGAGCATTTTTATCAATGGAAAATTACTGTTCACTGGTGAGCACAGGCTAAGCAAATTATAAGAAGTTGATAAAGCAACCTCTGGTTGTATCACTAGGACATAGATATCTGTGAGCATTAGGGTGAACATCACATTAACCAAACCCTCAAAGGAGGCCACAGGTGATGCTTGGTGTTTGTAGATCTGGGGTAGCAGAGATGGGCAATTTGGGGTCCTCTTCTGGGTACCCATTAAGACTACATTTCCCAGCCTCCCTTGCAGCTCCACTGGCTTCTCTGTGGGTTCTGGCCAATGGAATGTGGGCAAAAGTGATGGAAGCTACTGAGAGACTTGGCCACAAAACTCTCTGACTGATCTTTAACAGATTCGTCCTCACCTTCTTCATCTGTGATGCCCCCAAGGGTCATGTATTGAAGATGGCCTCTCAGAGTGCGAGGTGGGATCTGTTAGTTAGCCCTGGGAGCTCAAGAGAACTGCCTGGGCTACATCACTCAGTGCTGAGATGTGAAGATTGTTTGTTATAGCAGCTAGCACTTGTTATTCTGACTTACCATCTAGTTTCTGGGGATTATAGGCTACCAACCAGGGTGCTTTCAAGTAATGTGTTTGCTGGCATTTTCCTGATCAAGAGTATCACTCATAATCAGTCCCCCCAATCACAGTTGGGAAGAGAAAGAGAAGCAGAGAATAAAGTGTGCACAGTGAGGCTCACTTGGGGCCGAATTCACATTGGGTTCTTAGGGTTAAAAAGGTTGATTCAGTTCATTACCTGATTCTAAGCACAACTGTGCCCAGATCATCTTTGGAGAATCATGGATTCCTTATTCCTAAATACAGGCAAGCATGAAATCCCACAGACCAGCTGAATTTTGAATCTAATTCCATGATTCAAAATCTGGGGGCCCAGGGATTCTGGTGGAGTTTCACCGCAAGCCCTTTACCTGAGCTGTAGCGTGCTCCTGTCATTCTGATCCTGGAAGCAGAGGGCTGTTGCCGACGGTTACTGGACTGTGTATCTTCACTCTGGTGGTTCCTGACATTGTGTTACCTCCCAGGCACTCTCTGTCTAGGGCATGTCACGCGTTGCTTTTAGATGTCCTTACTCCATCCAGCAGGTCCTGTCTGGGCACTCTACTGTAGGGAGGCTGAGGCTCCGGCTGCCCTCAGAGGGAGACACGTGAGAAAGTTAACAGGCTCTTGTTGCAGTAAATGGGAGGGGCCTGAGGAGGAAGCCCCTGGGGCTCCCAGGGGTCCTGATGGAGGGTGAGGACCTAGGGAGTCAAGAGAGGAAATCAGAGCACTATGGGAAACTCTGAAGGTCAAGAGGTGGGCCGGGGAGCAAGATACTGAGGAAACCAGCTGAGCTGGACTAGAGACAGCTTCCACTGGGGAATGGAGAAGAGGGCTCAGAGGACATGGTGGGTAGAATAACGAACGGCCCTCCAAGGCTGCCCAGGTCCTCCTATTGAAGCCTGTGAATATGTCACCTTCCATGGGCAGAGACTTTGGGAAAGGGCCTTGAGTTGGGGAGATGATCCCAGATTATCCAGGTCATCATGGCATCTTTCTAAGAGTGGAGGTGATGATGGAGGTGGAGGGCACAGGGACAGGAAGAGGGAGAGGTGACAACTACCGGCCTTGAAGGTGGGGGAGGGGCCGTGACCTGGGAATGCAGATGGACAAAGCCAGGCTACAGATTCTCTCCAGAGCCTCCGGAAGGAGCAGAGCCCCATGACACCTGCGTTTTAGGACTTCTGACCTCCAGTGTTGTAAATGTGTGTTGTTTTAAACAACTTTTTGTGGCCATGTGTTCCAACAGCCTTGAAAGACGAATTCAGGTGACTTCAAATATGAGGCTGATGACATTTGGCCTGTACAACAGTCAGTCTTGGGCTCGGAGGCTTTTAGGCGGAGCCCTCCATCAGCACCATCCAAACTGTCCTTCCCTGTGTTGGTCCCCAGGGACCCCAGTAGGGACAGCAGTGCCTGTCCCATGTGAAACCCCACAGAGTGCTTTCTGAACGGATGGCAAATGCAAGGTAGCAAGGGCCAAAATCTTGGTAGTCTCTGTCCCCTCTTGCCTAAACTGATTCCAACCTTCCCTTCTGGCCCTTGCTCCAGTCAAACCTGTTGCTCTGCCAGCTTCATCCTCTGATTATGTAGATTTCATCCAAATAAACCCCGAACTCCTTTAAGTGTTGCCTAAAGCCCTCTTGGCTTCACATGACTTTCAGGAGCAGAAACCACCTGCATTGGGTTTCCCGTCCACCTTGACAATACCTCACTATTAAAACAGCCTTCCTAACACGACTCTGCCCATTGAAATCCTATCTGATGGTCCTTTCATATCAGTGGCAAATGCCACCTCCTCTAACGCAGCCGTCCCCAAATGCCAGTTTCTGAGTTTTCTCAGTGTCTGGATTGTTGTCCTTCACTTTATATGATCGTCCCTCTTTGGCTGCGCAGAGCACGTCTGTGTCCTCCATGTGGAGCCTCTTAACGTACCACAGGGTGACCTTTCGCCCCACTGAAGAGTGTAGCACAAAAGGAATTTGATGAAAGTCATATATTTAGAGAATCAAATACCAGTTCTTATAAACTAGGGCTGCGAGAAAATTCTTCTTTTGGAGACTGATAGGATATGGATTGGAAAAACAATTCCACTAAGAAATTTGAAAGAGTTACTATATAAAGGTATTTGTAAATAATAGAACAAATATCGAAAGAGCATATGCTATATGGCCAACCTGTCCACTAGGCAGCAGGGGCTGGTGCTTAGACCCCATAACTTTTTCAGCAACTTGTGCAAATTTCTGAAAACCTAAATGAGAAAGGAAAACTAAGAAACTAAAGTTGCCTCGTGAAATGTTCAGCAAACTGCAAATTCCTCAATTTATTAATGGTTGAACTTTGCATAAATTCCTACATTTAAAAACAATATGTGAGCTTGATTTTTCTCATTTCACCAGAATTCTGGAACATGTACAGCAGATGAAATTAGTTACTTTAGCCAATGAATTTTGAAAGTAATGTTATTTTTTTTTAAAAAAATCTTCTCGTTATTTTACATTAGGAGATATTTAAGATAGGAAGTGAGTACATTTTATAACATAGTTTGTTGTGGTATCTTCAAAAGCAAGAGAGCAGATAGCACACCCAGGGCTTGGGACAGACCTGCTGGGAACAGCTCAGCCTGCAGCCGGCGGGGGCTGTGTATGACAGTGGTGACGAGAGGTCAGTGCTCCTCCTCTGCTTGCCACCTGCCCTTGGTTCCTTTCATCATTTTCTCTGTTGTATGGTCAACATGCAATTAACCATTTTAAAATATAAAATGCAGTGGCACTTAGTATGTTCACAATGTTTAAATCCTGTGCATCACCCTAGAAAAATTCCCATATCCCTCAAGCAATGTCTCCCCATCCTCCTTCCCTTCGGGCCCTGGTGACTGTCTCGGTGTCTCTGCTCTGTCTCTGAGTGGATTTGCGTCTTCTGGGAAGTTCATACAAATGGAATCTGACATCTGTGACCGTTTGTGTTGGGCTTCTTTGGCTCAGCTTGATGTTTTCACTGGATGTAGCGTCATTCCTTTCTCTGGCTGAACAGCGGTCCGCTGCACGGATGGACCACACTGTCTCCATTCACCAGTCCACGGAACTTGGGGTGCCTTCACTCTGGCTCTTAAGGACAGCGCTGCTGTGAACACGTGTGTGCACATTTCTGCGGGGACAGATGTTTTCGTCCCTCTTGAGCATGCTCCTAGGAGGGAGGTTACTGGCCATAGCATAGGTCTGCTTTTAGCTTTTTGAGCAATTATGCTTCTCTTATTTACAACAGCCCTAGAAGAAATTGGAAATAAGTATGATCCTGTGCTCCAGGCGACAGAAGTCAGCCCAGTCTGGTCTTTTTGCTTGGTTGAGTTGTCTGATTAGCACGTGTGAGATAGAGCATAGTGGTAGAAACTCCTGGGCCATTTCTAAGGAATGACAGGAAGGAAAGACTAGTGTCATGTACATGACTAGTGTTTTGTATGCAGGGACGTTCTGAGGACTCTGAAGGTGGACAGAGGCCAGGATGCCAGCATTGCAGAAAGCCATGGCTCCAAAGTCAGGCAGCCAGAAGTAGATGGGTTTTGAGGGCTAGCGGGGTCAAGATGCATCATTAGGCTCTTCAGTGACTCAGGTAGCAATGGTGGCCAAGACTAGCACAGGTCAGAGTGTCCACCGTCAGGCAGAGTCAGGCAAATGAGCAGTATCTTGGCGTGCCGCTTGACTTTCTATGTGAGATTGGGAGAATCGCCACCTCTTAGGAGTGGGGAGAAATGATCCATGGGACCACGCAGACAAACCCAGAGGAGGCCGCCAGATCTCGCAGCTACAGATATGGAGTGAGGGAAACCAGAGCGCCTGTGGAACCCCCACCCACAGCCTCCATGACACATCGGATGTGTGGACCCTCCCTCACACGCACACACAGACTTCAAAATCAAATCCGCGTGCTTGGATCCCAAGTTTATTTGTCTTTCTGGTCTGTTCTTTTGTTTAACATATTAAGATGGAGGCTCATCTCACTAATTTTCAATCTTGCTCTTTTTTCCCACAATATAAACATTTAAAGTTATAATTGTACCTCTTGCAAATATTCTCTCATTTCCATTACAATTTCTTCTTTGAACCTTCATCTGGATATCTGTATCTATTACTCCATTACATATACACACACACAAACTTAACAACCTAAAACAATAACAGATTTGTTGGTCTCATGATTTGGGGTCATGGGCATGAGCAGGTTTTAGATGAATGAAACCTGTTCTGCTCTGTTCCAGGTGTTGACTAAAGCAACTAGGGGCATTCAGCTGGCAACATTCAGCTTAGCACACACCCAGTCCAGAGGGTCCGAGAGGGTCTCACCCTGTACAGTCATCTTATCAAGGATGGCCAAAAGGTTGGCTCAGCTGGAACTGTTGGGTGGAGAATCACATGTGACCTCTGTAGCTGGTGGGCTCAGGATGTTTTTGCCAATTCAAGACAGCTCAGGGGTCCCAGAGAGGGTTCTCTAAGAGTGTTATAAATACCGGTGTCACAAGGAATCAAACACCTGCTCAAAAGTATCTCAGCAAGGCGAACTTGACTTTTAGAGAAGGGCGTGTTCCCAAGAACATCCAGCAACCACACCTGGGCAGGCAGTCCACCTGTTTTTATCCCTCATGAAGAGCTGCGCCTTGCTGTGCGAGGAGGAGCTCGGGTGCCATCTGTATGTCTGGCTAATTTTAAAATCGGGGCGAGGCACAGGGAAGGGCTATAGTTAAAATGGCTACGATTGAATCTTACATCCCAATTAAGGCTAAATGCTATATTCTGATTATGGATCATGGAACTTGATATTTCTCACAAGAGGAGGAACCCTGCCAGGCTACGGTCAGGACCCAGAAACTGTTTAACTCTCAGATTCCAATGTTGAAGGCCCCCAGTTCCTCAGAACATGACTCTGTTTGGAGATAGGGCCTGTAAAGTGGTGATTAAGTTCCAACAGTCATCAGGGTGGGCCCTAGTCCAATGTGACCAGGGTCTGCATACCAGGAGGAAAAGGTGAGATAGACAGACAAGAAGACCACAGCAAACCAAGGAGATCTGCCTCAGAGGAAACCAACCCGTGGGCATCTGGATCTAGAATTGTGAGAAAATGAATTCATGTTGTTCCAAGCACCAAGCGTCCTGTTTTGACAGCCCTACAAGCCAACACGCCCTCTCTAATCCTTCTGTCCATGAACTATTTACAATCGGTTCTTCAACTCCGATCACGTGGGTTTCTTCTAGTACCTGCTGGCTGTTCAGCTTACTTACAGACACTGGCTGGAGAATGTGGGCTGGGCTCTACCCATGGTTGGAATGAGCGGAGGCTTGCCCCACGGCCTTTGCATGTGTGTGGTATTGGTGAATATTCTCGGTAAAATGGACAAGGTGTCTTCTACAGTGCCTGGTGAAGACACAGTGGTTATGATAACCTAAACACGTAGCGTGTAAAAATAAACACGCCACCCAAATGAGCACAGTGAGTTGGAATCCCTTCAGAGCTGGGCTTAGCTGGAAAGCCAGCCGCTTTCCTGGGAGGCGGGCTCATGGGTCAGGTGTTGTCACAGGGAAGGGCTTTCCCTGGTACACATCACCACCTTTACTTTGGGCTCACCAGAAAAATCTCTCCTTGTTAACCCAGCAACAGGTTTTGTTTAACCCAGATAGACTCCATTTGCCTGGTTTAAAGGACGACTTGGGGCTTTGCTACCAGACTCTGAGCGCACACCTCCCCACCACCCTACAGGAGGTTCTGAACTTGAGTGAGAGAACAGCTGTCTGCTCAGATGGCACCAGCTTGGGGGCTGCAGCTCCTACTCACTGCAGCTGGGTGATCCATTCCATGGGCCCACGGGAGAGGAACCTAAAAAGGTTATTTCTAGTCGGCTGCACATGGGCAGGACACAACCAAACCAAATAAATGAGACTTTGCTGTAGAGAGCAGGCTGGGCCCCGCTGTGTGTGGAGCGGCAGCTCTCAGGCTGGGCCTCACCCTAGTGAGGAGTACTGTTTTGTAAAGCAGTAGTTTGCTGTGAGCTACTGCATTTTGAGTGTAAATGCTGAGGCAGGGTGACTCTACACCTTGTTGGTACAAGTAAATGACCACCGTCTGTCCAGCCCCACCATAAGACAAATGGATACATAAATTAATGGTGCTGGTCGACAGTGACCTCCTGCGAATGTAGCATGGGGTTGTGGGGACACATCGACCTCAGGTCAGAAGGACCAGGCCCATGAGCTTAGCACACATCCAAGCCATGGAATGAAGCAGCCTCCTCACCCGAGGCCCAAGAAGGAGGAGCAACCCAAGACTGGACACAGCCACACACTGACCCTGTCACCTGGTCACTGGTCACAACCCTTGCTGGGAGAAATCACCAGGAGGACGAACCCCTGGTCTGCAGTCCCATCAGCGTGGTGTGGCTAGTGTGGTCTCCTGCATGACCCCCCAGATGACACCTCTGGCCAACACCCCAAGCTGACCCCTGAACTGCCCTCCTTCCTGACACTGGCCCAGGACAAGCTCCTGTTCTTTGCCAGCCCTGCCCCTGAGGAAGGTTCAGGTTCTAATCTTGTCTGTCGCCCTGCAGTGACCTTCTGCTCTCCTATCTGCTCTCTGCCTTTGCTCTGGATCAGCCTCCCAACCTTACCCCTCTCCTCACCTTCCTGTACCATTCACACTTCTCCGTGTGGAACGTGTGACGTGTCATGGACGTTAGTAGTTGAGATTGGAATAGAAGAACACGCCTGGCTGGTGACCACCAGGTGACCCGAGTATTCAGTGAATCCCCATGCTGAGAGTGGAGCAGCCTATTCACAGGTTCTGACACTGCGGAAAGACACAGACCTGCTTGGTCTCTGTTCAGGGCACAGGTCACTTGACACTTTCGTTTCTACTGTCTTCCGTTTTATGACGTTTTACTAGTTTTAGGACATTTACTCACACATTTACTATGACATTTACTCACACCTCCACTGTTCTCCTAGCTGCTCGAACTGGAGAAGAAAACTGTCCTGCTTTACACAAAAGCATGAAATCAGATCATTTTCAGATGCAGCGTGGCCGGTGACAGCACTTGTCCTACCGGCATAGATGGTGCCGATGCGTTATCTGTGGGTGCTGGTGTCGTTGACAGATGATTGATGATAGATAGAGGACAGATGATCGACAGAGTGCCTGGGCGGATGCTGGTCCTCACCGTAGCAATGGAAGGCCCACAGCGAGGTCACTCAGCTTGTGAGTGGCAGCACCAGGATCAGATGCGTGCCAGGCCGGATCCACGCTCCCTGGCTGCCGCTCAGAATACATCCCAAACAGAACCCTCATTTGGTAGAATGTGAGCAGTCCTTCTACTGGGTTGCTACTGAGTTGAATTAGATGCCAGTATAACGCAAACTAAAATAGCCAGTGGCAAAAGAATAAAAATAAAGCGTAGGCTTGCCTTCTGTTTCTTAGTCCAAATGTGGCTTTGGGGGCCACTGTTTTTAAGTTGAGGTTTTTCTTGGTTTCTTTTCTAAGCTTTGGTAGTTTCAGACCCAAGGACACACAAGAAGTGGAGATAGTGATCATCTTGGCCCTCCAGGCAGGATTGAGGAAGTTCTGGGTGGGGAGAGGGGACTTCAGGAATCTCTCTAGGAGAACCACAACTGCATGGCTGGGAGTGGGTTAACTCATAGCCTGTGTGTGTGAGTGTGTGTGTGTGTACGTGTGTACGCATGTTTACATATGTGACTGTGTGTATAGGTATGTGTGTATGAGCGTGTGTGTGTGTGTGTACACATGTGTATGCATAGGGATGTGTGTGTTGTGTTTGTGCCTGTGTGTGCCTGTGTGAGCATGTACACCTCCACCAGCTCACTCTCCGACTTTCTCCTGTGTACCTTGACAAGCCTGAGATGGTCACATAGAGAAGGCCACATATTAATTAGAAAAAGGGGTCTCCATGGAGTTGGAGGTTTTCTTACAACAGTTGTTGTTTAATGACATCATAATAATTACGCTTTTCCACCTGCAGTCGGCTCCTGGACTCTGGCCTTCATTTGGCAAACACTTACTGAGCACCTGCTGCCTGCGAGGTGAGCTGATGTGGAAGACCCCACTAATGTGCATCACGAGGAGCCTGCGTTTTCTCTGTCACCATATGACACCACTGGGGGAATACAGTGTGCCTGATTTTGGTGGCTCCGGAATGTTCTCATGAACATGAATTGAACAGAGTGCAAATCCAGGAAGATGGGCACTGACTTGGTCAAACACAAAGCCTAACTTATCATCTTGACCTCCATGATGACCAAGGCAGAGCTGGGCATCCCTGCATTGTCCAGACAAGTGACTATCACTGATGAGAACGCAAATGCTTATGCTGGGAGAGATGAGGGCATTTAGATGATTATCAATAAGTCTATGGTTCCTGAAAAATTTTATGTACTATCGTCATTAAGAAGGTGTCAAATAATTTACATATTCTTGTCTATGTCATTTCTCTTGGTTTTAAAGCAACAGCTTGTCTTTTTTTTTAATTGGCATTAGTATTAAACCCTACAACAATGCAGGATTTATAAGTCAGGTTCTCTCTTTCCATGCTCAGTTATAGTGCCACTTTATAAACACAAATGGTTGAAAAATTGGAGGGGGAAACAGGAGAATGAATTTTTAATTTTAATTTCAGACTAGACTACACTGAACGTCCTGAGTTTCGATGAACATGGTAAATATTTAATAATTCACATTTATGATGGTCATTAAGAGGCTTATCATCCAAGTTATTTTATAATGTCAACAATGTTTAAAACTGCAGGGAAGAACTGAGATCTTGAGACACAGGCCGTCTGTTAGACGGACACATTTTTGGATGCTGAGGTTGGCCTTCAGTTCCAATGGCCATCCACTGTCCTTTCCTGGCCATGCTGAGTCCTTCCCCCCGCATTCCAGAAACCCCTCTGCCCCACCCAGTGCATCTAGGTTTTACATTTTCCTTTCTAAAAGGAGAGCCACTCAGAAAGATTGGCGTGTTCACAGTGGGCTAATGGCAGGGGAGGTGTTGGGGCACCCTGGCTTAGGGAACCCCCAGTCTGTCACTGGCTGCTGCAGTCTGGGGTCCGCCATGGCCTTCCCCTCCGGGAGGTGGAGTCCTGACTTGCACAATCCCTGATCTTTCCGGATCGATTCTCTTGGTGGTTTCTAGGTATCTCACAGGACTTTGAAGGGGCCCATGACTCACTGGGGACCCTATGAGGACTTTCTCTCACCTGATAACATCTAGGTGAGTCACGCTGAGGCCAGGGGGAGCTCAGTGTGGGCACCGTTTGTTCAGGCTGATTTCACCCCAGGGGCTGTCCTTCCTGGAACAGAAACCAAAAGTTGGTTCATCTCCATGGCCCCTGAATGATGAGTTAACCCACTCACTGTAGGTGGCTTGTGACTAAGACAACCTGGTAGCTCCTGGGAATGCAGAGTGGACTGGCTTGTCCCTGAAGGTCAAGGTGTGCCGAAGACACCCATTCAGAAAGCCAGTGCTCTGCCAAGTGTGACTGGCCAAATGTGATGGCCTGCCTGGAGCAGCTCATGAGCCCTCCTCTGACATCCAGCTAAATGGCCTTTGTTCCACTCATGCCAGGGGAATATTTACTGTTATTACAGTGACTCCTCTCAGGGTGCACAGGGTCACACCTAAGACACAGGGCCTTTCAGAGAGAACAAAGGTGCATTGTGCAAACCAGGTGAGAAGATAGAGCAGTCAACACCGACAACAGCCTGCTGACCTGCCTCTGGCTGCCCCTGCCTTTGAACTTGGTCCTTATTTATTGCAAAAGCCACTGCTTCCTTATGAGTAGAATTAAATATCTAGGCACTTACTTAGTTTGTGCTGAAATAATAAAGCAACAAATAAACATGCTGCTGAGGAGAGAGCCCAGCTAACAAGTCCCAGTCTGGGCATGGGTCTATATTTTGGACCGGAATCTCCCAGAGCCATGGTTCTCAAAGTGTGGTCGGGGGCACCAGAGGACCCTGTGTCTCTTGCTGTCTATCCATGAGATCAAAATTACTCTCACAAGTGTTGTCACCTAGTGGGATGGTGCACACCTGGAATCCCAGAGGCTGAGGCAGGAGGATCCCAAGTTCAAGACTAGACTGAACAACTTAGAGAGAACTTGTCTCAAAGTAAAAAAAAAAAAAAGGGCTGGGGATGTAGCTCAGTGATACAGCAGCCCTGGGTTTGATCTCCAGCATAAAAACATAAAATAAAATTTTTAAATAAAAAGACAGGAACCCATGGCAGTTGGCAAGGCTAGACCTCCGGTCTAGCTCCCTTTGACACTGGACTCTGTTACCTGACCCCTCTGGAGGGCAGCCCCTTGCCCTCCAGAGGAACCCAGAGGTGTTTGAGTCCCCTGTAATTGGTATTGTGTCCACTGGACCCTGAGAGGTTTGGGGACACCCCTTCCCTGGTGCACAAGATCCTGTCCCCTGAGGAAGAAGTTAGAAGCTAGCTCAGGTACTGGTGGAGGACAGTCCACCCTCCCTCCTCCAAAGGACCAACCCTTCACTCTAGGGGTGGTGAGAACACGGGCCTTGGAGCCAGTGGAGGCCTCCCAGTTTCTGCCCTGGCCATGAAGTTCACCCTCGCTCACCTCACCTGCTTCTGGCTACTCGTGTCGGGTGTACCCTAGCTCCTGGTAAGCCCAGGAGCAAGTGATCATGACCACAAACCACAGGCCTTGCTGCCTTTTCTGAAAATTCTGGAAGGGAAGAGGAAGTTTTATGCTCAGCCACCTGAGGTCCTGGCTCCCCTGAGCTTGTGGATCTGCTTCATTCTCAGCCTCCTCAGCCTGGAAGTAACCTCCCTGACTCTCCCAAGACCTCAGTGCTTCCTGACGCTGATGCTGCAAGGCCCTGCTGCAAGGGGGTCTTCTGGGACTTAAGGGACGTTGAGTGTCCAGGGAGAACAGTTGGGCAAAACCGACCATCACGGCCCAAGAAATAAGACCCATAAGCTGATTCAGAGTGCAGAGGTGACCACAGGGGCCATGGGCACAGCAAGGCCAGGCCCTGAGCAGGAGCTCAGCACATTGCGAGGAGCACCGGGCTCTTGTCTGCTCACCTGCGCGCCCCTCCCGGGGTGGACCCTGGTGCTCCTGGGGAGGCACAGGAGGGCAAGGACACTGGCAGCATGAGGGGAGCCGGGCCATGCTGCCGAGGTTTTATTTTCAGAGCAGCGCAGAGGCTTTGGGTGTTCTTTACGCTGGAGATGACGTACTCAGGGGAACCTGTTGGGAGGGTGCTGGGCACAGCTCCCCAAGGCCGCTGTGCCCCATGGGATCAGTGAGAACAGAGACTGACAGCTTCCGAGGAAGTTCACAGTTGGGAGCTGGGATCCCGGTGGATCCCCCCAGGCACAGCCCCTGAGGGTGCCCAGCCCCGCTGGCTCCTGGCTCCTGCTGCTGGCTGACTGGCAGATAACCAGGGACAGGAGGCATGTTTCATCATTTCAGAAGGATGCGCAGGACCTTCTCTTGTGCTGATGATGTCCAGGCTCGGCACAGACTCATCCAGCTAGACCAGCTTCCCCAGCCTCCCCTGCAGCTGCATGAAGTCCCGTGGCTCAATCCAGACCAGCAGGAGTGAGTACCTCCACCTGGTGCAGCCGTTACCAGCACCTTAAGATCAGGCGCTGCTGCCTCCCTCCCGTCCTCTCCTGGTGGAATATGGTGGTGGAGCCACCTTCAGCCAGAGGGATGAGGTCAGAACAGGACAGGAGAAGCCTATGTCCCTGTGTCCCTGAGCCACCAAATCAGCCCTGGCCCACCTTCCCAACGAGTGCTGGTAGAGGACCGTGAACTTGCACCTCACCAAAGCCCCTGCCTGTGTGGCCTGGCTGGTGGCGTGTCATCTCAAGTATTGTTCTACGTGAGGAACAGACCCGTTTGCTTTTGTTGAGAGGCTGAATCTGAACCAAGGATTCTGAAAGCCACCCTTCCCACTGTAGGCTCTGGGGGGTGTCTCAGCACATGGCAGCAGGGGGCAGAGGCCACATGGGTCAGCAGCATGCGTGTGGACAGCAGTAGACATACCACATCTGCTTTGGCAAGAGCACAGTGCTGCGGGAGGCCCGGAGTCATCAGGATTTCATGAGAACATGTTGTGTCAGTGTGACCGGGTGGCTTTGCCCGAGAGGCAGATAAGCCGAGCGTGGCAGGTGTGATTTGCTCTCTGGCAGGATGTTTTGCTCAATGCCTGCTCTCTCCAAGAGCAGTTCCAGGGGAAGAGCTGATCACCCTCACAGCCCAAGAAATAAGACCCACAAGCTGCTTCAAAGTGCAGAGGTGCAGCCCCAGAGAGCACCCCCAGGAGGATGTCGCCTCAAAGGGAGCATCCTAGTGACACACTGAGGCTTGGCCTTAGTCACTGTTTGTTCGAGGACCTGCTTATCAGGGTTGAAGGTGACCCAAAGTAGTTAGCAAGGGAAGATGCTTTGGATGAGAAACTCAAGAGTCACAGAGACCTGGGGTGGGGGCCTGGAGTGAGGCAGTGAGTCTGGACAGGTCATTCAGTCACCCATCCCTTCACTCAGTGAGTGCGTGTCCACAGACGCCTGGAACATCCCAGATGCTGTTGAAGGTGCTGGGACAGCATGAGGAACAATGACAAGGGTCCCGCTCTCCCTGAGCTGTGTTCGTATGTGGCAAGGGATACAAAAAGGAAATAAGCAAATAAGTTAACAAGGCCACTTGGGTAGTGACGGCCACTGGGAACAGCATTAGCAGCAGTTGACAGTGATAGGAAGCTGAGGCTTCTTCGTGCAGGGTGGGCAAGGGCTGCCCACAATATGTGACTCGTGATGAAAAGGACCCTGCCTTGCAGAGACCAGTGGAATTCCAGGTCATAGCAAGTGCAAAGGCCCTGGGGAAAGTAGGGTAGCAGGCAGAGGGTTGTGCACTGGAAGAGTGGTGGGGTGGGGGCAGGGCCCCCTCATATGGGGTGTTGAAGGAGTTTGGATTCTATTTTCTGTGAAGTAAGATGCCTTCTGAAGATTTTGAGGAGAGAGGTGGACTCATAGGATTTATTTGTTCAATGATTAGATTGGCTACTGTGTGGAGGAGGTATAAGAGAGGGGAAGCAGAGGGTGATGGGCAGGTGGGGGATGCTGCGTGGTCCACATCAGTGACAGTGATGGCCAAAGGGCAGTATAGGAAAAGCCTGATTGATAAACCCCTACAGGGTTCACTGATGGTTTATGGGGGCCAAGAAAGAAGACAAATCAAGAACAACTCCCAAGGTCATGGCTGGAGCAACTAGTGGGCATGGTACCAGTTGCTGAGACGGGAAGCCCTTTTCTGCATCTCTGCCATGAACTTGCTTGTCCATGCCACCCCAGCCTCTGCTACAGTTGCCCTGGTGGCTTCTCTACTTCTGCCACTCTCCTGCCTCACAGTCTAGGACTGATTCAAAGAACAGCACCTGGGATCCAGGTTAACCCGCCCACAGACCAACAGATGGGCTGGAGGAACCCTGTGTGGTTCAGATGCAGGTAATAGGCAGACAGGTGGTCCCCCGTGTGGGACTGTCCTCGACAGCAGAACCTGGACGTGTCTCAGTCAGGGACGAAACCAAGGCAGGAGTCCCAACTAGAAGACCAGCGAGAAGAAAGGAGAAGTTTCTGGAGCCTAGCAGAGTGGAGTTCTGAGGACCCAGCAGTGACCCTGGACTGGCCAGGGAATAGCCGATCCCTGCCAGCCCACAGAGCTGGCTGTTGGTAGACTTCTGGTCCCCGCTAGAGAAGTACAGGGCCAGTTTTCCTTGACAACCATTGGAACTGGGTTAGACTCTGAGTTGAGGGATTCCAGAAGAACCAGCCATGAGAACAGAGGAATGAGCCGGAGCAGGAGAGCCGTGACCTCCTGGTTCCTTCTCATTTTCTCGCCACAGGCACTATTATTAAGTGATTGATCTGAATTCGTAAGTTCTTAATCTTTTTGTGTGATTTTTTTTCTGCATGAATTGCAGACAGTGACTCAGCCCGGGATGGTACTTACCATTCCAGCATGTAATTGCCACCATGAAACGCAGGTTGGCCCCACCGGCGGAAGCAGGATTTTAAATCCCTGTGCTCATTCTCACGTAGAGAATGTCAAAGACACACACCGTGGCCTCATTCGACATTGTACCCTTCGCCGGAGTTTTTCAGTTTCCTCACCTTTTTGTGGTAAGATCCTTCGCTCTCCTGTGTACCTTTGGATGTCCACCCCAGTTCCGCAGCCATCTTGATTTCCTTTATCAGGTCACTTCTCATAAGGACATAGTTTTCCTGTGACTACTGCAACAAATTGCCACAAACTCAGGGACTTAAAACAAAACAAAGCAAAACAACAAAACACTGTATTCTCCCATTGTTCTGTAGGCCTGAAGTCTGAAACCAAGGTGTCCATAAGGCCACACTCCCTCTGAAGGCACCATGAGAGGTTCTTCCTCACCCCTTCCAGCTTCTGGCAGCCTCAGTGTCCTGTGGCCTGTGGCCCTTGGGACACTGCCTCCATCTTTATATGGCTTTCCCTTCCTCTCCTGTGTCTCTTCCAAGGCCCCTTGGATTTAGGGTCCACCAGGATAACCCAAGGTGGCTTCATCTTGAGACCCTTTCTTACTCCATCTTCTCTTATACAAAAACCTTTTTTTTTCCCAATAAGGTCACTTTTGGGGGTACCAGAGGTTAGGGCACATATATATTTTTTGGGGGGCCATCACTCAACCCACTTTGGAGTGCACTTTTGGCCCAGTGAACAGTTACTTTGTAGGCCAAGAGAAGGGGAATCCGACCAAGTCAAGGTAAGATACAAGCTAGGCAGGGTGGAGGCTCCCTTGTGGCCCAAACAACTGAGACTTATGACTTGGCCACACTTCAAAACAGGGCCTCCGTGCATCCTCAGGTTGCCCCAGATGATGAACCCGCCAACCTTACAGTATCCCCAATGCCAAGGGCCAAGCTGTAACCCCTCTGCAAAGCACAAGAGAGTCACATGCTCAGCGTCTGAAGTCTACCCACACGTCAGTACAAAGAGCAGAGGGCCGGCTCTCGGCTCAGCCAACCAGGCTGCAGGGCGGCTGAGTCACCAACCACATCTCATGGTGAACCAGGGCTGGCGGCACCTGCTCTGCCTGTCACAGGCGAGGGGCCAGCGCTGGTCTCTAAGAGAGAGTTTGCACATGTCATGCAAAAGGCCATTCAGCTTATTCTAGCGGGAGAACCCCTTAGAAGGTCACTCAGAAGGTTTTAGTTCCAAATCTTCTGGAATTTTGCCCTGTGACTTCGGGCAGTTACCTAACATGGAGATGGAACGCATAGTTACCTTTTGGATCTAGAATGTTCTCCCCATAAATTCACATACCAGGGAATGATGCAATGTTCAGAGGTGAAGGATTGGATTATGGGGACTCTGACCTCATCGGCCGTCTAATCCACTCGTTGGATGAATAATCCGAATGGACTGCTGGGAAGTGGTAGCAGCCATAGGCAGGTGGAGCGTGGCAGGAGGAAGCAGGCCACTGGTGGCGTGGCCTTAGAGACTCTGAGCGATGGAGTAGGCTGATCATGGACCAAGACCTCGGAAACCATGAGCCAAGATAAACTTTTCCTCTTCTAAGTTGTTCTCGTCAGGAATTTGTGCACAGCTCTACAAAGCTGATGCACACACAATCCAAAAGGCCAATGTCATACACATAGGCTATTCCTAGGACAGGTGCAAAGTGCTGGATAAATATGGAGTTATTGTTACCATGGTTTTTATCAGTTCGGCAAAGTATTATAAAAGATATTGCTGTGGTTTAATGTGTCTCTCCAAAGATCATGTGTTAAAACCTTAATCCCTAAATTCATATGTGGGTGGTATTTGGAGATGAGACTTTGGAAGGCAATTAGGATTACATGGGATCGTGAAGGTGGGGTCCCTGGGATGATATTAGTGGCTTTACATGTAAATGAAGAGGGGTCCAAGCTGGCACATTTGCTCTGTGTCATCCTGCCATGCTCTCCCCACATCATGATACAGCAGGAAGGCCCTCACCAGGCGCTGAACAGACATGGGTGCAGGCTCGTGAACTTCCAGCCTCCTGAACCACAAGCCAAAGACTATTCTTCTTCTTCTTCTTTTAATAAATTATCTGGTTTAAAGTATGTTGGTATAGCAATAGAAAACAGACTAAGATGGCTATTGCATAATCTGTTTGTATCTCTTTAACTGATAAAACTTTTTTTTATGTATATTTTTTTAGTTGTAGATGAACACATGTCTTTATTTTATTGCTTTGTATGTGGTGCTGAGGATCGAACCCAGGGCCTCACGCATGCGTTCTACCGCTGAGCTACAATCCCAGCCCCAGCTGATAAAACTTTTAACATATGTATTCAAAGTTACTAAGCGACATTTCACATTTTTGTTTGAAAAACGATGAACCTCCATCCTCAGAATTAATTCGTACAATGTATTCAATAGAAACGCGTTGAGTGCTGTGTCAGGAATTATTTTAAAGTTTGCAGAAAACTAATGATCCAAACAGATGCAATTCAGGCCCGAATGGGGTAGAGGATAAGCTGGGAAGACACAGATTTAGCAAGGAAAAAATTAAAATACAAATTTAATTAAGTATTATTTCACGAACCATTAAATAATGATAAAGTCTTAAGAAAAAAATTGCATGCTGTGTCCAAAGAGTTGAAATTGTGGATGGGCAGCAGGGACAGCCCGTCAAGGCTGCCCACTTAGCAAAGGTAAGGGGCAGTCACGTGGAAGAGGGAGGAGCCATCTCTGGGACAGAGCAGCAGAGGAAGCAGCTGCTTGGCTCTCAAGGGGATGTGGGGGGCACACGTGAAAGGCTGGCACAGTGGTGCCTAGAGGACCTGGGGGAAGAGAGCCCAGAGACAGGAGGCCCCACAGTTCCCAACAGGGCTCAGGCTTCCCTCTGAGTCCCGAGGGGTCCACTGGAGGGCATTACGGGAGGAAGGGCCCACTGATGGATGTTTTTCACAAGTTCACTCGGTTTAGAAGCCTCTAGAAATCAGCAGAAGTGCTGGAATTGCAAATCACATGAAAAGTCATTTTCTAAATGTGGAATGCTTGCTTTTCCCCCTGAAATATAGCAGGTGGGTTCTTGGCAAAGAAATGATCCACTCGTTTTCCTACACAACTGCCAAAATGTGGGACTGGAATAGGAAAGCAGAAGGCACCCTGGCTAGGTGCAGCCAGGCTCTCTTGCCAGGGATGCACAAGCTCAAGCAGGGAGCGCTTCCTCTGCTCCTCCCCACGTGCACACAGCCACCATGGTGGTGGGCGAACGTCTGGAGATCGCACATCTCCCTGCTGTGCCGGCCATAGGGCTGGGCAGGACACATGGGGCCTGAGCGAAGCTCATGTTGCCCAGGCCACCTGCTCATGGTGACCTTGCCTCTTCCACTCAGGAAAAGGACACCAGGGATTGTCCCACACAGCAGCAGTATCACATGTACCTGCAAACAGAAATTGGATAATTTGGCCATAAAAAGGAATGAGGTCTTTGCACATGCTAAAACACGGACGAACCTGGAACCTGGTGCGCTCAGGGACAGAAAGCAGCCAATTACAAAAGAGCCCTATCGTCCATTACATTAATGGGAAACACCCACAAGAATCAACGCTGCAGAGACAGAAAGTGCATTGGTGGCTCCTTAAGGCTGGGAGACTGGAGGGGAAATGGCGTGATAGCTCACGGGCACAGGTTAGCTTTTGAGGTAATGAAAATGCTTTGAAGTGGAACAAGGTGATGCCCCTATCCGTGCATGATTATAAAATCCACTGAATTGTATCCTTCAATGGGATTGTGTCTGCACATACTATGAGCCCCTGACAATCCACGTATTGAAACCAAGGGTATAGCTCAGTGGTACAGCACTTGCCTGGCATGCATGAGGCACTGGGTCCAATCCCCAGCACCAAAAAAAAAAAAAAAAAAAGAAGAGAAAGTGAAATAGAAGGAAGGGAGGAAAAAGAAACCTAATCCTCAAGGTGATAATGCTAAGAGGTGGGGCCTTTGGTGGCTAGATCCTGAGGGTAGAGCCCTGCTGGCCTGAGGGAGTCCTGCCATGTGGACTAGGAAGCAGGCCCTCACCAGACACTGAATCTAATGGCTACTTGAGCTTGGACTTCCAGGTCTCCAGAACTGTAAGAATAAATTTCCTTTGTTTATAAATTACCCAGCATGTTGGTCAGTTTTTTGTTACTATAACAAATACTCAAGATAATCAGCTCATGAAGAGGAGAGGTTCATTCTGTCTCAGTTTGGGAAGTTCTTGTCCATGGTCAGTTGACTCTGTTGCTTTGGGCCTGTGGTGGGGCAGCCCATCATGGCAGAAGTGTGTGGCACAGCAAAGCTGCTCACCCCCTGGCCAGGACATGAAAAGAGAAAGGGAAAGATACTCGTATCCCACAATTCCCTTCAGGGGCTACCCCCAGGGACCTAACGCTTTCCACTAGGCCTCAGCTCTAGAGGTTTCCACCTTCTAATAGCACCAAGCTGAGAACAAAGCCTTTAGCATGTGGATCTTTGGGAAATGTTGCAGATCCAAGCTACAGCGCACAGTCCAGAATTTTGTTATAGCAGCTTGGAAAAACTAAGACACAGCTCACTGCCGCGATACGTGAATTGTGCCTTAACAAGTGTCCACAGACACAATGCTCTTCTGACTTTAAAAAAAGTATTAATAATTCCAAATAAAAATACTTGCACTCTTTAAAATATGTCTTTTAGACTCCTGTTGTCAAACAAGAAAGCATAGTTTGAAGAGATGGATGAGACTGCCTTCAGGGGCGGTCTCGCCCTGTCCACTGCGCGCTGGTGACGGCAGGACTTGTACAACCACCCAGAGCTGACTGCATGAGTTTTGAGGCCCAGTGCCAAATGAAGATGGGCCTCTTGATTGAAAATTATTGTGAACTTCGAGTTGGCAGCAGCAGAGGTCTACAGCAAGCGTTGATACTCTGAGGGGCGTTCCTGCTAGCAGAACCTGGGGAACTCCTTCAGCATTCTGTGAGGATCTTCCAGCAGGTGAGGGCTGGTAGCCCTCTCCCTGGAGAGCTGAGAGTGGAGCTTGACCCTCTTCCTCCTCCTCTTCCCCAGCCTGTGTGAAAAGGTAACATTTGGCATTCAGAGGTAAAGACGGCATTTACTTGGAACCTAGCGCATCAGGACAGGTAACTTCATGTAACAGCTGTGAACAAGAGGGACCAAGAGCTCAGCTGGTCTGATATAGACACAGACACTGAAAATCACATATGTGAAAAAGTGGAGTTAAGTCTGACGGCAGGAAGAAAGCCATTCCTCAAAAATGTAACTGAAATACTCCAATTTCATGATGATTTATCCACGTACCTGTTTAAGTCAATTACATTTTTTTTGGTCTTTAATGTAGATTACAGTTTAATCCAGATTGTATTTTGTCACCCAAAGTGGCATGTGAATTAACCTCCTATAATCATTTGCTAGAATGAGACTGACGCCGTAATGACTAACTCTCAGTGTGTCAGTTCTGTGGTTTGCAGAATAACCAAGTTCATGCTCTGAGCACCATTCAGTTCAATGCATGTGGGGATTATTGTTGTGATTCAGAAAAAAAGACACCTAACTTCAAAATCCTATATCTGTGCAGGTCTGACTCACTTCAGACATATTTATTTAGGGATTATCGATTTTACAGAATACCACGGGTCCCTGTTACAGTTTTGGTTGCTCAGACATGCCTAAGGCACATCACCATGCAGTTTAATATCGCGGTGGATTTTCAAGAACTCTGCCTTATAAGGGAAAACAGGTGCCAGAATCACAATGTGGTGGACCTGGGGCTGCAAGCCTGGAGCAGGGCCCAGCCCGCCAGGAAATAGCCACGACCCTGGACACAGAACCAATCCTCCTGGGCCTCCGTTTCCTTATCTATAAAACCAGGAGTTAGCCTCACTTACCTTCTCTCTAAGATTGTTTCTGGTTTTAAAGTTCAGTGTTTTGTTCCCTGAAACCATGGCTCCAGTTACCAAAACCTTGCCCTGAGTGTGAGCAGGTAGTGATCAAAGAGGGCTCAGGGGAGGCTCTCCTCCAGGTCGGACCGGCACACCTGATGTTATTTATCTCACATGCGACTGAACGATGTGCCAGGCATTGTTCTAAGTGCTCAGAAATCATTAACAGACTATGGTGGAAAGAAGCCAGCGAGGCTCAGTAACTTGCCCTGGGCCCACCTACATCTGGACAGCTAGTGGAAGGGTGCCCTGGGCTCTGACCCCAGCTGTCTAAGGCAGCTGGTCCCGTCTAGTTATTCCATCTTCAAGCCCTAGGGGCTCTGAGGGACCATGGGAGGCTGCCAGCAAGCAGAAGGGAAAAGGGGGCCTGTGGAAAGGGCTTTCATACATACCCACCCCCATGATTGTACCATATTTGCTATTTGAGCATCTTAAAGAAGACAGTAGACAGTTTTCACTCCTGCTTGGTTTGGGACCACCTTGTTGGGAGGCTGGAAGACTGCCAGTTGGCCCCACCCTGCCAAGGATTCCTGGCACCTATGCCAGCAAGCAAATGAACAAGATGGGATTGGGAGGTGGGAAGATGTGTGCATGTTAAAAACCGTGACTGTATCCATTCTCTAACCCCACGTGTATCAGTGGAATAGCCACCAGACATTCCAGATTATACATAAATTAAATTATTTCTGTCTCTAAGTGCATTCTTTTCCTCCCCAGCTCCCCATCCACAGGATGTCCAAGGTCTCACTTTGTGTGTGATTTTTACAATACCGTGTACTTTGTTTCTACTTGTTCAAGGGCAGCGACTAAGCCTTACTCATCTTTGTACTCTGAGCATCTGACATTGTGTTTGCTGAGTGAATAAATGATACACCTCAGACTAAATGACGTCTATTTAACTTGCAACTGGAAACCACCGCAAACCATGTGTGACCATTGATTTGGATCTCAAGGTAAATACAGACAAGCTTCTCGTATTTGTGCTGTTTTTTTTTTTTACAGGATGACTTGGGAAGTTAATAATTTTTCATAATTATGTTTGGATTCTAAAGAACTCTACCTGCGCTTCACTCTCAAGGTATTCAGTGGATATAACACTTCCCCTTCCAACTCTTTAGGGAAGAGTTGAAACTGCCTCTCATTTAGTCTTCCTCCCACATCTGCTTACTTGGCTTTCAATTTCCTCCTAACACCCATGACTTTTGATCTCCAGGCACAAAGGCTATATTTTTATTAGGTTTAATTTACCTTTCGGCCCCATGTTCTCTGTGAATCGCACCATAATAGTCAATGAATAATCACAGGATTCACCAGGCTGGGCTTTAATTCTGCTGAGTAACTAGGAAACCAACTAATAACAGGAAGGAAAAAAATTTAAGGATCCCTGATGTGGCCCCAGAACCAGGGTCCTCCATGTTAACATGAACATGTAACAGGCCTAGCGCCAGCACACTGGCCACCAGGTAGCACCCAGGCCAGGGAGGCAGGCAGAGGCCTGGTGGGGACAGGCTCATGGGTGACCTTGGCCAACAGCTTCCTCTGGAGAGCCCACCAGTAATCTCTCAGCTCTGCCATCTGTGTTTCTAGCCACTGTCATTTTTTATAGTTTCCTACATTTAGACCTCAGGAGGGAGAGATTTTTTTCCCCCAAGTATAGGATAGTTTTTTTTTTTCAAAATTTTTCATAAAACACTCTCAGAGGAGAAGAAACTTAATTGCTATATCATCTTACGAGCCCCTCAGCACCACGTGCTCCACCCTCCCCGCTGGATTCGGCTTAATGGCCACCCACAGTATGACAACATAGGTTCCATGATCAGCCCTTCCTCTATGGAAGAGGCCCGAGACTAGTGAGCAGAGGAAGGGTCCACTGTCTTTGAGATCATGGGCTCCTTTCTTTAAAAGCTTTCTGCTTATATGTGTTGGAATCTGCCCAGCAAGACAAAGCATCCCCTTCTATCCCTCAGCCCATGCCAGCCATGCAAGGAGGAAAGAGGTCTTGGGTCAGGGAGTCACCCCTGAACAACCAACGCTGGCACCCAGGCTCCAGAGCAGTGTCAGGGACAGCAGCCTGACCTTAAGCTCCAGGGGATGCCTTTCTGGTACAACCGTCTCAGACATTGCCAAAGCCAGATGAACAGCCTGGGGTAGGAAGAGAGACCCTCCATTAACCAACTGCAGCCCAGATGAGTCAGTCTTTTCTGCTAGTGTTTTTTTTTTTTTTTTTTAAATCAACATATGCTCTATGTCTCCATGGCAACACACTATGGATCTGTATTCCATTTGTGGAGCTCCTTCTTGACCTCCCTGTGTTCTCTGATGGAGGCCTGAATTCTGCTGAGAAGTCATCAGAATCAATCCAGTCTCCAAGAAATATCACTGCCCTCAGTCCTGGCTGTTCTAGCAGAGTAGACTCTGCCTCCATCCAGGCAACTGGATATCTGGAGACCTTCACCTGGAGAAATATTCCAGTGCAAGGATATCTCCATTAGGGGATAACCCTGATCCGGAGTTGCCATGGAAATCGGGTTGGCCTGCGTACAGAGAAGCTGGGTCCTTCCTCGCCCTTTCCAGTACGGTGGTCCTTCAAGGGCTTGCCTAAGCTGCGTGTTTCTATTTCACACATTTCCATCATAACATCCCTGCTAAATATTGAGCATCCGACCTGAGCCTAAATGGGAAATGCGCAGGTTTCCAGTTACGGACTCAAGTGCCTTGTGGTAAAAATGGAAACCACGGTACGGCTGGTGGTTTTGACCATGGGTCCGGGAGGGGGATGCGCTGGGGGTTCGCTTCTGGACTTCCCATTTAGACGACCCGCGGGTTATTTCCTCTGAAGTGGGAATGCCTTGGGGAGAATTAGAATGATCAAAGGATGATGCAGGCAGAGCCCTCGGCCCACAGAAAGGCTGGGTCTAGGCCCGGCTCAGCTCTAGGGGGCGCCACTCACACGGAGGCTGCAGGAAGGGGGCTTCCCGGGAGCAGCGCGGTTCACACTGTCACACCCCGTGCCGGCCAAGGGCCCAGCCTGCACATATATAACCTTATTTAGTCCTTTCGTGATGGAATGGCCAGAAGTCAAAGTCCATTCGGAGGTTCAAGATGGGCCAGCTCCAGTGTAGAGGCCTTACCACCCAAGCCCCGAGGCCATCGCGCCACCAGCACCTGGTTCCTGCGGAATCGGAAAGGCACGTGGACGTCCGCGCTACGGACTGGCCCACGGCGACACTCCGTGCCTGACCTGCCAGGGAGCACGGCCGCCAGCTCTTGGTCGAGCCCCCCGGTCCCCGAGCCCAGGAGCTGGCAGACGAGGGACGCAGGCTGGTGACAGCGGGCGGGGGAGTCCGGGCCGGAAGGAGCCGCCCTCCGCGGCCTCCCTCCTCCGCCCCTGCCGCTGCTCGCCGCCTCTCTCCTCCCCCGCAGCCTCCTGCCTCCGGCCTCCTCCCTCCGAGCCCGTCGTCCTCCCCGCCCCCTGTCCCCTCCCCTGCCCTCCCCCCGCGCCTGAAGAGCTCGCCGCGAGGGGGCCGGGCCGCTTACTTCCTCCACCGCGTCGCCGAGCGCGGAGTGGCCCTAGCCGAGCCCGCGCCCCGCCGCCCGCGCCCCGCCGCCCCGGCCCGGCCCGGCCCGCCTCGCCTGCCCGCCTGCCCGCCTGCCCGCCCGGCGCGCCCCGGCAGTCCAGCCCGGCCACAGCCGCCGCCGCCGGCCGGCCCTGCCGCAGCAGCGCGGTAAGAGCGGCCGAAGAGGGACACACGCTGGGCGGGGACGGGCACCGAGGGCCGGGTCCCGGGTGCCGCGGGCGGGGGTGGCGGCTGCCCAGCGCCATCGAGGGTCGTGCGTCCGAGTGCCGCTCGCGCTCGTTTCCCGGCGGTCGAGTGGCCGGGGTTGGTGGGGCCCGGCCACGCACAGGGGCTGCGCTGCCCGCGGTCTCCCAGCCGGTCCCCTGGCTTTGTGTTTGGAAGGAGACGGTGGCCTGCCGGGGGTTCCTGCCCAGTGCGCGCCCGGCGCCCTGGCTTTGGCCGACGGTGTTGGGGGCGGGAGGCGCGCTCGAGGTGGCCCCGGGGTGGAGTGATCGGCTGGAGGGCGCCGGCCGCGGCGGACCCGGGGTGCCCGAAACACCTGGGCGGCTGCGGCTGCTCGGAACGTGTCACCTGCTCAGCCACGTCCGGGCCGCCGGGGCCCTCGCCCTGGGAGGTCCAGCGCAGGGCACTCTCGAGGTGGGGTGTGCGGGCGCGGGGCCGCCTTTATTTCCTTGGCCTCGGAGCATCTGGATGGAGGGGTCACAGCTTTTGCCTGTGTGTTTGGGTCGTGATTTTGTGTCTTGTTTTTTAGATTCGTTCAAGCGCAGGAGATAGATTAGCCTGTATTCAGTTTCAGGGGAGCCTAAAATAGTAGTTGACTCGCTACTTATGTAGAAAGTGAAGAAGTGAGCAGTCCTCTTTGGAGATAGGAGTAATTTATTTTAATTCACCCGTAAGAGATTGTTTGTTCCCCACGGTGGAAGCGCCTCTGCGTTATCTGCCTGCCCACACCACCACCAATCGCGGAGATCAATCTCCACGTTAAGCTTTATTAAAATTCTGAGTAATATCTCAGTACAGTAAATGTGAACACCGTGCGTCCCGCAGGCAAAAAGTTAAACCCTCCTTCCTGGGATTAGTCATCCTTCTCTCCAAACTGATCGCTGCCAAAGCCAGAAGCAGGAGATGTTACAGGGTTCTCCCCCACCCCCCAAATATACCTACATGCGAACCTGCTCTCTAATCTTACATAAGTGATTACTTGTTCCAATAAGGACACTGTTGTCAGGCAAATTCTCCCCTTTTTACAATTTAACCATTTTCAGTCCTTAGGCTTCTGCCCCCCCCCCTTTTCTTGTGGTTCAAAAGCAGCAGCCAGTGGCAATACCAAAAGGATCTAAACTTGAAATTGATTTATACGTTGCAACTTGGCCCGTCTGCTGAGTTAACCATCAGGTTGGGTAGAGTAAGTGAACTTCCATTTGATGAGTGGTGTGTCTGCCTGAAACCATTTAGCAGAGCACTTTAATTCTACATGGTTTTTAACAAAACTCATTAAAAGCTGGACAACAAAAGAATCCTATTCTGCAGATGGTAATTACAGCTCTTTATGTGGGAGTGGTAGGCTGGCTGCCTTTGCTGCTGGTATTTGTACACAAAAGCTGGCAGAGCTCTTCGGTGGCCCTCCACATCCATTCTCTGTCCATCTCAGAAGCTAAAAAACATAGAATTAAGTCAGCAGGTGTCTGTAGACCAAATCATGACAAGAAAGTGCTGTGCTGGGGGAATCTGGGGGGATGATTGAACTTTCCCGGGTGTCTCGTACAGCTTTTGTTGACTGACCTAGCGACATAAAGTTAAGTTAAAGAGCATTTCCTGGGGCCCAGGGTAGTGAGAAGGGCCTAGTCTAATAATGTTTGTGCCCTCTGTCAGATGTAGTCATTCTCGTTCTGGGGTTGTAGACCACTCTCCCCTGGCATCTGATCCTTACCCACTGGCCCCCACAGTAGCTGTGTGGCCCTGGGCCAGTGACTCATGTCGCTGGGCCTCAGTGGCCTCTCTTGAAGGAGGTAGAGCATCTGTATAGAAATGCAGAGACTCGAGGGGCTGGGGACACAGGGTGATCCAGCGTGGGGCTTAGCCCTTGGTGACTCTGCATTCTGTCACAGCCACCATCAGTAGTAGTGAATATTGACTCCCGAGGAAATGTGGCTGACCCAGTGCACCAAGTGGAGGTGCCCAGCAAGGGTGGCCACTTCTGAGCCAGTCCCGTCCCCATGCTGCAGTGCTCCGCAGCCTCTGTTGGCTCCTGTGATCTCACCTGTTTCCCTGAGCCCTTAACAGCCCTCTCCAGGGCTTTGTTGTCTTTTTAGCCAAGGTGTGTGTATGCGCGCACGCATGTGCATTGGGCGGCCGTGTTGTTGAGAATCTGGTTTAACCCTAATGTTGACCATAAAGCAAGAATGAGAAAGCTTAAACCCAAATAATTCCACGAGAACGTGCTCTTTGCCACCTCCAGTATGTTCTGTCAGTCACACAGTCATTTTAGTTCACGTTCTTGGTTGCAACAGGTGGGCGCACCCACAGGAGACCTGGGTGGTAATTAGGGGGGCCCGTGGAGCTGGCTGAAGGCCTTCAGTTCTGTAGCCATGAGGCAAGGAGGCTGGGGAATAGCCTTCAAGTTGAAAGTTCCTAACTTATTAGCCACATTAGAAATAGAATAACCGGTGACATTGATTGCATTACATTTCAATTACCTAATAGATTCAAAATATTATATAAGCATTCAGTAAATGAATAAATTATTGAGACATTCTCCTTTTTTTCTCCTAAATCTTTGAAGTCTTGAATGTATCCTACACTCAGAGCCCCATGTCAAGTGTCCAGTAGCCATACCTGGCTGGTGGCCACCATATTGGTCAGCACAGATCTTGTGCAAGCCCAACTGTCAAAGCCAGTGAGGCGGATCCCTACCTGGGGTTACTAGCACTTGTGGAAATTGTAGAAATAGTTTGAGCTCTGTATTCAGAGCAGGAGGATCCTGGGACAGCAAGGGGTTTGGTCTCACCTTTTCCCTTTTTTCCCCCTTCTGGGCCTGTGCTTCCTGACATCTTGGAGAGCAGAAGGGAGGAGAGGGAGTTTCTGAGACTCTTTCCAGGAGTGCTTTTCCAGATGTGGATCCCATGGGAACTACCTAGTCAGGAATCCCCCCTGCAGCTGCCCTCAGGCCCTCAGGTTGGAGGGACTGTGCCCCTGTAGGGAGGAAGTGGCCCACTACCCTGCCAGCACCCTCAGGTCATTGGAAAGCATGAAAGTACCACCTCCCAGCCAACCCAGCATGGGGGTGCCAGCCAGCCAGAAAGGGGCTTAATCTGGAGAATCATACTGAAGAGGAATTCAGTGGGGGAGCAGCATTAGTATTTAAATACCTGCCTTGAGAAAATGCTTTCCTCTTGAGACCCTTGGGAGGAAAGCCTTGTAAATAAGAACCCAGGTGTGAACTACCTGTTACCTGTAGAATCAACAGGGACTTCCTTGAAATGTGCTTTATTTATTTATTTATTTTTTATTTTTTTGCCTCTTTAACTCTTCATTTCCTTTTCATTTTCAAGATGAATGATTTGGGGATCAAGAATATGGACCAGGTGGCCCCTGTGGCTAACAGTTTTCGAGGGACGCTCAAGGTGAGTGAGTCTTAATTACAGTATTTTACCAAGTGGAAACCTCCATCACTAGGAGAAAAAATATTGGCCTTGTCCCAGAAGATAGATAGCGAGGCCTTTGTAGTTCACCTGGCTCCTTCCAGGTGAACCAGTCCTGTGATTCTCAGTCTGATAGCTGAAGGAGCTCTCTGTCCTGCATTTTTATCTACTGGGGAGTCTCCTTGAGTGGTGAAAAGGCTGTTTATGAACTGCTGTGAAAGAAGTAAGAAGAATTATTCACAGCTGCTGCTGCTTCCACCAGAAGGAGTGACACCCAGGGGTTGCAGGGAGCCTGTTCTCACTGAGAGCAGAGAAATGGGCCTATTTATGTAAACTGAAAAACAGATTAAAGATCAAAGAGCCTGCCTGTAATCCCAGCAGCTTGGAGGCTAAGGCTGGAGGATGGTGAGTTCAAAGCCAGCCTCAGCAAAAGCAAGGTGATAAGCAATTCAGTGAGACCCTCTCTCTAAATAAAATACAAAATAGGGCTGGGCTTGTGACTCAGTGGTCAAGTGCCCCTGAGTTCAATCCCCAGTACCACCGCCTCCCCCCACCAAAAAAAGATGAAAGAGCCTTTTCCACTGTGGAAACATAGCTCATGTCTCTTCTATCACAATTCTTTTTGGGGAACATTCTGTAGCCAAGCTGGTAACTTTCCATTTGCTTTCTCCAAATGTGAGTGACAAAATGTGATTGTTTTTGTACAGTAAGCATGTTTCAGAAGCTGTGATTTTAAGGTTGGCCTCCTCAATGCTGTGTCTGGGATGACAACGATGTTCTCTCTGGTGTATTATATTTTCTTTTGTAAATCACCAGTGAGGTTATTTGCCTGCTATAGCATCAAAAGCCAGAAGTCGGCACAGGTATTTCTGTTATTATGAAGACCAATAAATTTCAGAGAGTTTTCATGTGTGATTTGGTGCAATGTTTTAAGCCAGGCAGAAGTGCTATAGAGATTATGGTTATTGAGTTGCAACCAACACCCCTAAGGAAGTCCTTCTATGAACTAAAAGAATCTGATGATGCATCTGAGGTCTCTGGATTCGGAAAAGAAATAGTCATTGCTGAAATTCGTGTGTTGAAACACGAAGCGCAGATTTGTATTGTTCTTTGGCTTCCTGATTTTAAAACAAGAACTTACAGTCCGGAAAAGCACTTGCTAGCGGCTTGGGCAATGCTAGTGGGAATTCTTAACATCTATGGGACATTTCACCAAAATTAGGTGTGCTGTGAAGGCATTGAGGACTCCGATGAGTAAGTATTTTGCCCTTGCCTGGTTGTTTCTCACCCCAGGTCTCAGGCAGTCAGGACATCACCTCTTGGGGATTGGGGCTTTAGCGGGCTGGGCTCCAACTTCTGCCTGCCAGCTTTTATAATGCGTCATTCACTGTTCTGCATTCTGGGAAAAAAAAGCGCACAACTGACTTTATTTGTAAATGTGTTACACATTTTTTTATTGATGACTCAACAGATGGGTCATTGTGTTACACATAACATGGGATTTCCAGAATATGTTGGAAAAATAGAACCTTTCTTCACGTTTCTCCCAACAAGTTAGGCAATGACAGTGAAGCCATTATCTGTTATTTAAAAGTGTGTCCTCCATTAAAGACTGTGCTAGAGGAGAGGCTCAGCCCTCCACACAGTGTGTCTCCCCTGCACTGTAGCAAGTTGAACTTTAAACCTATTTCCTTCGGAAATCCTTCTGCGTATGGATGTGTAGGTGGTTCTTTTTAATAATTCACTTCACTGTCATAAAATGAAACCTTAAGGAATCTTGGCACGTGTTACTATTTTCTGAACCGTTGAAACCAGAAGAGGATCAACCTCTCTATTTCCATTTAAATTGTTTCATGGGGAACATTGCCAGGAGCATGCTTCCAAAGATATTCCAAGATATCTTTTTTCCAAAGATAAAATGTAATAGTTAGATTGTCAATTTTTATTCCGTTGTTTTTCGTATCTAACCCACCTGGTTGAATTTCACCCAACCTAACAGGAAAGCCAAATGCTTACAGAAGGGGTCTTAAAGTTCCTCCCAGCCTAGTCCCAAGATTCTGTTGTTTTAAAATTTTTTAATTTGTTAATTTAAGTTGATTAGACCACGAAAATAAACCCCTCGCCATTCTGATTCTGTGAGGTTAATTAAATAATCCAGAATAAAATGGAATTCTTGGGTCACTCTGACCATAGGAAGTCTGAAGTGGTTAATTGCGTGTGTTGCTTTATAATTGCCAGTTTAATCAGGGTGCATCAGTAAGATCACCCCTGGACCAGTTTTAAAGTGGGTAATTAAATAAGTTCCTCTTGTATTTCCATTTTCTTTTGCATCTCTTTCCACAGCGCCAGCCAGCCTTTGACACCTTTGATGGGTCTCTATTTGCGGTTTTCCCCTCTCTAAATGAAGAGCAAACACTCCAAGAAGTGCCCACTGGCTTGGATTCTATTTCTCATGGTAATTTCTTCCTTAGATTTGAGAAACGGTGCATAACTTCCCTAAGTAGTTCAGATGATAAAGAGGGTGATACTTCAGAAGCAGTGAATGTTACTAGCTTGAACCTTGGGTGTGAAACGCCTGGTAGAAGACCTGGACCTGGGACAAGACAGGTTTCCTTTTTTTCCCTCTAGTACTGGGTACAGGTGCTCTCCCCGTGAGCTGCATCCCCAGACCTAAATCTGGTGAATGCGACCAGACCAGACGGCACCCCTGTGAGCTTCTGTCGGGCAACTGCAGGGAGCCCCTGTGGTTCCCACTGTGGGCGTCTCCAGCCCCAGCAAGCACTTCCTCATCTGCCCTGCCAACAAAACACGCAGAAAACATAGACATTAAAATCCACCCCAGCTTTTAAGTCTGGGCTCACATTGTTAGTTAAATCTCCACCTCCGCCCCTTCGCCCCTCTGTTTTGGGGACAACAAATTATTCTTGTTGATCTTTACCCATCTGATTTGTCTCTGTAGTTCTTGGTGTCATTACTTACTGTTTTGAAAGGACTAGCATGGCAGATGATCCAGGGCTGGCTGCGAGCATTCCAGCCACTGCTGTGTCATGTGAAGAAGGTGCTAGAAGATGCAGCCCAGGACATTAATTAAAAGCATATGCTTGCATTAGCATAACATCATGTGACTGTCACTTATCATTCTTGAAACTTCTGAGAGCACGCTGAGAAGATTGTTTTTCATTTAAAATTGAAGGCTGGCCCACTTTGTGGTGCCAAGTTCTGCCTCAGATCATGCCAGATGCCCCTGCCTACTGCTTTGTTTAATGGACAGAACTTCCAAACTGTGTATTTAAAATCCCTTGTGCCTTTTAACCAAAAACCATACAATTTCACCTTTTTTAAAAATTTTAAATGGCGTTTTATCTATTCATGTGAAGCTTTGCAAAATAGAATAAATTTTATTTTAGATTTTTTATTTTTTACTTTTTTTTTTTGGTGAGTGCAGTCCTGAGACATATAATGATTTCTCAATTTCAGTTAAAAATTTTTGTTTCCGTTTATACTTTTGTTGTTGTTCCTGGGACCCCTTTTGCATGCTAGGCAAGGACTTCCCGCTGAGCTGTGTCCCTGGCCCCACGATTACACTCCTTTAAGGAATTGTGTCCAGGTTTGGGATCAGAGTTGTTCTTTCCTGAAGTCAGATCCCTGTGTCAGTCCCCCCTGGTGTCACCCCTGAGGCCCTCACCTGCCCTGGTTTCTTTCTAGACTCTGCCAGCTGCGAGCTGCCTCTGCTGACGCCCTGCAGCAAGGCCGTGATGAGTCAGGCCTTAACAGCCACCTTCAGTGGCTTCCAGAAGGAGCGCCGGCGTCTCGGCATTCCAAAGAGTAAGTGCCGGGTGTCTGAGTGCAGCTGACTCGGGTGTCCAGGGCCAGCAGAACTGACCCCAGGTTGAGGGGTGTTAGGAAGAGTAGCAGCGACTAGTTACCCCGAGCCAGTTTGTGCTCAGCTGGGCCTGCTGCACACACCCCCCGCTCGTCAAGCTGACTTTGAGGCGCCGTGGTCAGTGTCTTGGAACTTACCTGCCTCGTGGCGCGGCAGAGTCTTGCTCAGCTGGTGGGTTTGGGTTGGCATCTGGGCTCCATGAATAAATCCGGGCATCCTAGTCCCCTTTCCAGTCTCTTCCCCTGCATCCTCCTCACGTTTCCTGTCCCTCGCAGACCCCTGGCTGTGGAATGAGCAGCAGGTGTGCCAGTGGCTCCTCTGGGCCACCAGCGAGTTCAGCCTGGTGAATGTGAATCTGCAGAGGTTCGGCATGAGTGGCCAGGTGCTGTGCAACCTTGGCAAGGAGCGTTTTCTGGAACTGGCACCTGACTTCGTGGGTGACATTCTCTGGGAGCATCTGGAGCAGATGATAAAAGGTACAACTGAGTGACTTGCTGGCCATCATGGGGAGGGAGGCCTGGGAGCAGGAGGGGTGCGTCCACCTCAGGGTCGCCGTTGCAGACGACACTACCTCAACACCTGCCGTGAGTCAAGGACGTGGAGGTGACCAGAGGTCTTCATTCCACTTGGGGAGGCATGTGGCGAGTACCAGGGAATAACGCCACAGGGCGGCAGCCGTAGTCATGGAGTGCTGCCAGGCCAGATGGCACTCACCACGGCAGCCCCGGTGGACGGCTGCATGGGCCAGCAAGGATGCCCCGGCTCTGCCAGCCCCCTGTGTGGCCTTCCTGAAAGATCAGGAGCCTTTATGGAGACAAACTCTGTGAATTTCCCAGTAACTTTCCTAAGTCCAAAGGAAATCCAGCAGAGAGCTATTTTAAGAAGAGAGGAGTGTGATGTGTTTAAGCAAGTGATTGACACGTGTCTATCCACTGATAGTATTTTACAGACACTGACCACTGATCAACAGAGATCTCACCAGATACAGAGGAAGTCATGACCAGAGCTTACCAGCAACACCAGAGTTTAAAATGCCTTGTTTAAAAAGAAAACAAAAATTTAATCAGGGTTGTTCAAGTTAAAAATAATAAGAAAATAAGCATGTGTTGAGTTTGGGGAAATATTCTTTTCTTAATGGATTTTAAACACATCACATTTCAACATCTGCTAGAGACTCGTAACCTTAAAAAGGCCTAAGGTTCACCTGCCAGCTCTTTCTAATCACGACGTCTGAGGGCCAGGGAATCTTATTTGTAAAGATGCCCAAGTTTCCTCTGAACTTGGACAGGTCTGCCAGTTTCTGGCGAGCCTGTTTATTTGGCGAGTTGGACCTGCTCTGCCATCACGGGGGCCTGTGAGCTTGTGTGTCCCTGGAAAGGAGTGTGGCCAAGCGCAGACCCTTTCTAAGCTCTCGGGTGCTCCCGGCTCCCTGGGCTGTGCGCCTGCTGTGCCCTAGCCATGCCACCTGGTCTGGACGCTTAGGCCTGAGCCTCACAGGAGCAGGAGCCACATCCATCTCGTTAATTCACCGTACCCCCAGGCCCTCACGGACGGGTATTCACAAATGTTTTGGTGTTTCTTGAGTGTGGAAGTAAAGTAAACACACATTCCAGATCATTCCAGCTTTGGTGTCGAAGTGGACTTTGCCGATGACATCATCAATTTTGGAACACTTACTAACATTCTTAGGGAAACGAATTGCTCTGCAGATTTATGAGCGTCACAAAGACACACAGGGTGCGGTGGGATGGAAGGGGAGGTGCTAGATGCATGGGGTCATTCTGGGTCACCCATGCGACAGGATTCAGAAGGTAACTTCTTTCTTGTGTGGTTTTCACCTATTGATCATCTTATGTCTCCTTTGCATGTTTTCAGAAACCCAAGAAAAGACAGAAGATCAGTATGAAGAAAATTCACACCTCAATTCAGTTCCTCACTGGATCAACAGCAACACCTTAGGTCAGTCCAGTGGATTTTGTCTTTAGGTTTGGTCCTGGGTCTTCCTCGTAGACTTGGGCTCCAATGGAAGCTGCATGGGGCAGCCTGGACCTGCACTGTCCCCTGGGGTGGCCACACCTGTGTGTTGAGCTATAAGTGGTTAAATGTGGCTGGCCCACGTTGAGATGTGGAGGATATAATGCACCCAGTTTGCAAGACTTACTATGAGATAACATAAAATCTCCCCGACGATCAGACCCCATTGATTACATGTTGAAAAGGTAATTGATACATTAGGTCAATTAAAATGGATAATTAGCTTCCCCTGGCTCTTTTTTAATGCAGCCACTAGAAAGGTTAAAGTCATGTAAGTGGTTCGCAGTCACCCATGGGTCAGGGGTGGTCCAGGCAGTTGGCAGAGGGGGCCGATGTCTGGTTGTTGGCTGTTCCTCTAGTGGAAATAAGTCAGTGGGCACAGGACGTGCCGAGCAGCCTCAGCTTGCTCTGAACTTGGGAGTTGAGATGGTCATCGTGGAGGCAGGGTCCTCTGGTCACTGCTCGGTGGGAGGGAGGTCACAGGGAGGAGTGCAGGGTGCAGTGCCACAGGTGGTTTGCCCAGGGCTGGCTGTCATGGTGATACTGACTTTAACGGCCCTGCTGTCTCTCCCTTCTGTCAGGTTTTGGCGTGGAGCAGGCTCAGTTCTCAGTGCAGACGCAGAATTACCCCAAGGGCAGCCTCCTGGACAGCACGTGCCCCTCATCTGTGGCTCCCAGCGTGCTCAGTTCTGAGCAGGACTTCCAGATGTTCCCCAAGTCACGGCTCAACACCGTCAGTGTCAACTACTGTCCTGTGGGTCAAGACTTCCCAGGCTCCAACTTGAATCTGCTCACCAACAGCTCTGGTAAGGCCAGAAGCACCCTTGGCTTCTTGATAAATGCGTCCTGTGTTCAGCATTGGAGAAGGAGGTCAAAGGACGTTCACATGCTCAGTGACTTTCCGACAGGCAGGCTCCTGATGTGTTGGAAACTCTGGAGGCTAGATTCCCCCACTCAATGGGATATTTCATGGGAATAATGTAAGAATGTGACAGATTTTTTTTTTTTTAATACCAGGGATTGAACTCAGGAGCACTCGACCACTGAGCCACATTCCCAGCCCTGTTTTGTGTTTTATGTAGAGACAGGGTCTCACTGAGTTGCTTAGCGCCTCACCATTGCTGAGGCTGGCTTTGAACTTGCGATTCTCCTATCTCAGCCTCCCTAAGTGCTGGGATTATAGGCATGCGCCACCGCGCCCGGCTGACAGATTTCTTGTTGAGGTGAACATACAGCATACAAATCTCAGGTTGTACACAGGTGGAATCTGTGCATATAAGTTCATCTGTGTAATAGCTGTTCAGATAGAATTAGGAACGTTTTTAGCACCCCAGAGAGTTCTCTCACACCCCTTCAGTCACAGCATCCTCACCACAAGAGGAAGCCAGTCTGGCATTGTGTCGTCCTGAATGAATTTTTGCTGTTCTTCATAAATGGAATCATACAGCATGTTTTCCTTTGAGTCTGTCTTGCTAATATGTCTGAGCTCCATTCATCCTGTAGCCATTTGTTCCTTTTCATTGCTATGTAGTATTCCATCTCTGGGGCTATGCTTGATCCATTCTCCTGTGGATACAGAGTGATTGTGGATGTTAGGATAGGCCTAAGGAATAGGCCTCTGAGTTTGAGAGCATTTTGAGGGGCCCAAAGGACTCTGCAGGGTGGGTGACCAGTGGTGATGCCACACTTATACCCACCTATGGCGATTACCCAGTAGCCTTGGACTCTTCCCGCATCCCGGGGACTCAAAGCATATGCTGGGCTGTCTCTCCAGGGAAGCCCAAGGACCATGACTCCCCTGAGACTGGCGCCGACAGCTTCGAGAGCTCCGACTCGCTGCTGCAGTCCTGGAGCAGCCAGTCCTCCCTGCTGGATGTGCAGCGGGTACCTTCCTTCGAGAGCTTCGAGGACGACTGCAGCCAGCCGCTCTGCCTCAGCAAGCCGACCATGTCCTTCAAGGACTACATCCAGGAGAGGAGCGACCCGGCCGAGCAAGGCAAGCCAGTCATACCTGCCGCAGTGCTGGCCGGCTTCACAGGTGAGCCTGGAGCCCGGCCTCCGGCCGTCCCACCCCCACCTCCATCCAGGCCTGCCCGCTGCGTGCCAGGGGACCAGGGGGTCTCCAGGGGAAGCCTGCTGTGTCCACAGTCACCTCGCATGCCTGGCTGGCGACACCCCTGGGCCTGGGGCTGGGGGGGGGCCTGCTCTACAGAGCCGGGCCCTGGGGAGGATCCAGAGCCACACCCTCCACCTGGAGGTGGGAGGCGGGGAGAGGGAACAGGCGTCCAGAGTCCTGGGCCCTGAGTCACCAGCTGCAGGATCTCCAAGAATGTAAACTGGCCCAGGAGGAGCAGCTGAGCCCGCCTCCAATGATACCCAGGCTGTTTACCTTTCCTTGCCTCCAAAACCATCAACTCTTAGTTTCCAGGTTTGGGTGGGAGCCAGTCTAGGCAGGAGACAAATATTAAAGCCATTTTTAGAACCAGGTATTTCCAATACTGGAGGAAAAATACCAAGATTTTTTGTTTTCATTAAAACAAAATGTATGTGTTCTTTAAAAAATATATATACACACATACATATATGTGTATACACATATATATATGTGTATGTGTGTGTATATATATTACTATTTTAACCATATGGAACTACTTTAAAAAAAACAGGAGATGAACATGAGGCTACATGGGCCTCCATGTATTCAAATGCACTAGTGTGTGAACCTGGGCAGTTCTCATACCTGAAGGTGCAGGGCCTGGTAGGGAAAGGCACAGCCTGGTGTAGGTCCTCTGTGTTGGTAGTAACACTAGCTACTGTGCGTCAACTGCTGCTCTGGGTGGGAACTGGGCCAGGGCCTGTGGTGGAGGGCAGCCTCGCGAGGTGTGGTGTGAACCCACGGCTGAGATGGGGCAGAGAGGTGGGCAGCTTGGGACGGTCACCCAGGTGTCCCAGCTCGCTGGCTCCAGAATGCTCGTCCTTAGTGCTTTGAGGCCTTTTTACCTTTGAGGGGATCGCTGATTGGTGGGGAGGGTGGGCTTAGGAGCAGAAGGTCTAGGCTTTCCCTCCCTTCCCCCTCCCTGGGCGGCATGTGGTCAGGACAGAGCGCTGGCCTGCAAGCCACAGCTTTAAACCAGGCCTGTGGGGATTCGGGCTTCACAGGCTGGCAGTTCTGAACAGCAGTCAAGAAGGAAGGTAGCTGGGTGCTCATGCCAGGTCGGCCTCGCCAGTGGCCCTGAGGCCATGGGGATCACCCACAAGGCCATCCAGTGCTCTCTCCTGAGCCACGTACCCACCGTCATGAACAATGTGCTCTTTCTGTGATGAAACGTCCCCTCTGTGGCCCCCACCCTGCCCCGCTGGGTGTTTCTAGAAATAGGCCTTCACACTTCTCCCAGAGGAGCAATTCAGCAGGGGGAGGGTGGTGGATGCCCTGGACTTTCTTCCCCAAAGCGAACCCACCGGCCAGGGAAGAGCATCATTGCCGAGCAGCCCTCTTCTCCAGCAGCGGGAGGTGTAGAGGGACAGCCCCCTTTGGTGTCCAGCCTCATCCCATTGAAGCATTTAGACTGTCCCCACCATGCTGGGTTCCCCCTGCATGCCAACACCCAGCTGGCCAGCTGTGTCCCTGGGGCTCTTGGAGGTTCACTGTGTTCTAAGCCTGTGAAGTGTGTCATCCATCTCCCTCTCCCCGCAGGAAGTGGACCTATCCAGCTGTGGCAGTTTCTCCTGGAATTGCTTTCAGACAAGTCTTGCCAGTCATTCATTAGCTGGACGGGAGACGGATGGGAGTTCAAGCTTGCTGACCCGGATGAGGTATGGCTGGAGTCCTGGGAAATGCCCGGGCTCGGAAACCTGGTTCGCCATGCTGAGTTCCCCACTCCATCCTCGGAGCCCAAGGAAGGGCTCCTCAGATCCCCTCTCCACAGCAAAGGCCCCACTGGAGCTTTTGCCTGGATGATAAACCTGTCAGGTGTCCTTCAGGGGCCTCTGTCCATGGACATTGAACAGACTTCCCAGACTTGCTATTGTTGGGTCAGAAGCCTGAGCTGCAAACCAAGGCTCCCCCTAGGTGCCTTAGGAGACTTCCCTTTGCCCCTTGGGGGAAATCAGCTTCCTGGTCACCCCAGCCCTGGAGGGTTGGGAGCAGGGCTCCCTGCTGCAGAGGGCTGTGGGCAGGTGTGTGCAGACAGCAGTTGAGAAGCCATCTGCCTCTGGCATTGCAGAGCACAGCCTGTCCCTCTCAGTCCCTTGGGAAACAAGCACCAGGGAAAAACGTGTCACTAGGCTCAGAGTCCTGCTCAGAGAACCCCAGGTGGTGGTGACGCCAGCCGTTCCCTGTCTCGGGCCCTCCTGGTTGGGGACCCTTGGCTCCCGGGAGGTTTTGCTGAGACAGACCTAGGCCTGAGGCAGGGACGTCACTCACCCACGTGCAGAGAAACAGCCCAGGAGAGACACAGTGGCCCTTGCGTATGTATCAAAAGACGACTGAGCCTCGCGGGGCCTTGTGTAGTTGGCAGGCTCTGTAGGATGAGCCTGCGTCAGAGTCAGAGTCGGGAAGCCATCATTCAGTGTTTGTGAGTTGACGATTTAACTCTTTTCCATCTCTGTCCACCACAGGTCGCCCGCCGGTGGGGGAAGAGGAAAAATAAGCCCAAGATGAACTACGAGAAGCTGAGCCGAGGGTTACGCTACTACTACGACAAGAACATCATCCACAAGACATCTGGCAAGCGCTACGTGTACCGCTTTGTGTGTGACCTCCAGAACTTGCTGGGGTTCACACCTGAGGAACTGCACGCCATCCTGGGTGTCCAGCCGGACACAGAGGACTGAGATCTCTGACACCGCCCTGAGCCAGCCGGGCCCGGGACTGTGAGTGGGAAGCCCAGCCTGACCGGCTGCTCCCTGGACCCGGGAAAGGCCAGGTTGAACCTGTCTCTGTCCAGGGAGGTCGCCAAGAAGTAGTGGCCTTATTTGATCCCAGATCCTGCCTCTTCAGCAGGGTGTCCCTGGTGGCAGAGGGGCCTGCAGCTGGGCAGGAGCGACTTTAATGAATGTGGTAGAGATGGCGACGCCGGGGCCACCCTGGCTCTGTGCAGCCATGTGGCAGGGAGTCTTCAGGATTCTCCAGGGAACGTGCATGGCGATACAGACATTTAAATGATTTTCCGGCCTGTTGCAAGCAGGAGCAGTGAACCTCTCTGTCTAAGAGAGCTGGGAGGGAGGGAGGCCAGTGACCACGCCATTTCAGAAGACAGTTTGTGTATATTATTGTAATCTTATCATTGTTATCCAAATCCTCTAACAGTTCTATTTAACAGAAATTGTATATTATAATTTAAAGTAATTATATAACTGTATTTGAGATAAGAATGCAGACATCCAATATTTTATTCCATTTTTTCCATAGCACATGCGTCCAGCATTTTACAAAGATTTTCTCTGCCCACGCGGCAGATGAAAGAGTTGTTAAGTGTCTATTATCTTCATCTGATATACCTACAGGAACAAGGTCTGAGGGGTAACCCCTGGTTTTTGTTTCTCTGTTGTTCGTTTTGGTTTGGTTTTGCCATGATTCCTACCTGGCAAGGACTTTGTACACTTGGATTTTTTATAAGAAACTTAATGTTATTATCTGGGGTACATCTCTCTGCTTTTTCCTTGAATTGTAAAGTAAAAGCTGTAAAGCAGTATTTTTCTTGACAAATGGCGTATGTCCCCCACTACTGTGCATGCCTTAAAGCAGTTTATATACAAATGTATTTTATTTTTTAGTGTCACCGTGTTTCCCCAACAGCTGACCTCTCCTGGCCAAACCTTTCCTTCCTGTGCCCCAAGGTATTCTGTGTGATTAAAATAAGAATACTATTTTTGGAAATATGAGACTCCTTTTCAGAGATCAGGAGGGATTTATGTAGCAGCTATTTTTACTGCAAAAGTAATTCACTGGAAAAAAATGTAATTTGTACGAAAGCTTTATTTTTATCTCAGCTCCATGTAATGCACTGTGTAGAGCTGAAGGGGTGGGCGGGTGGGGAAGGGGCTTCTGTAAACCTTGAATGCAGTGAGGCATGGCTGCACTGATGTCACCTGCCGTATCTTGGACCATCCTGGATACTATGCTTTCCTTTCTGCTCAGTGTCATCAGCAAGATAGTTTCTTCTTTCTTTATTTTTTTCTTGGGCATGGAATACCCAGAAGCACAGAGAGTGTCAGCAGACAGAAAAGAATCCATTGGAATGGATCATCAATCCCGGCAAAGACTTCAGGAGCACATAGGTCCACTGTGTAGTTCTGGCCTTTATAAGTGATCCAGCCACGTTGACTTGAGAGTCAGACGGACTTTCCTAGCAGTATGGCCTCGGACCAGTGGATGACATCCCTGAGGCATCACATGTGATGAAATCACAGGACAGACACCAGGCGAGCTGGGGCCAGCAGAGCCAGCCAGTGGCGACTTGACCGTTACACTCAGAAGAGACGGTTTTCAGGACGCTTACGCATAGGATGGTTTTTTCAAGTGGGACCTATTTGTCACTGGGACATCTGTTCATAATATAAACAGTCATGACTAAGAACATCTTGCTGCTGAAAGAAATCATAGCTGTTGGCTCGATTTAAATGAGATTGAGCTATGTGCAATGGCCAGTATTACACTGGTTTTTATCAGCAGAGATGGGCAGTTTCATGTGGTTCAGCCTCAAGTTATGGAAACAAGTCCTGAGAAGCTTTTGGCATGGTAATGAATGAGTCTTAAGTATAAAAATTTTGTAATTTGGCCTTTTCTTTCTCAAGTAATAAAGTATTTGGTTTATGTAAACGTCTCTGTAATATTCCTCACCTTCTCCACCCCAGCATCCGGAGCTGGAGCGAGGCTTCAGGGCTGGTAACCCGATCTGTGCCTGCACCTTCCTATCACGGGTGGGCCTCCCGTCTCTAGGCCTGGTTTCACACTCGAGGTAGCCTAGAAACCCAGCTAGGCGAGAATCATGGAGCCCATCCATAAGGAGTTCCCAAAAAGTGCTCCTTCAAGAGAAAAATTCTTTTAAGACATTTATAACAGGGATAATGCAGGTGTCTCATCTTTGAGAAGAGACTGAAGGGTGTTTATGTTAAGGACAGGACTTGAGGCACAAGCACATCTGTAATTTGAGGCCAAGGTGCTCCTATCCCCTCACTGGAGTTCCGACACGGACGGGAGCCAGAGAGAATGGAGATGGTCCAGGACACATGTTCCTGTTCCCTGGACTCCACACCCTGGGCTGCCAGGCTCACAGCACCTGCCTCTCCCAAGGGAATCAGCAAACCATTCACTACATCTGCCTTTGGGAACCATTTCAGAAGTTAAATGTTAAAATATGAATAATGTACTACATATTGGCATATACATATACAATATAATTAAGAGTGATTTTAAATGATGATGGCATTCCACATGTTTGCAAATCTCTTTACTGTCTGGCTCAATAAGATTTCTGTCCACTTGTTTCTGCATTTAGTCTGTTCTGACATATTTTGATGAGTATATGAAGGAAATCTGGCCTCAAATAAATAATTGAAACAGAGAGGGTCATTTAATAGCTGTGTCCGATAGTTGTGGGTAAGCTTTTATACGATGGCAAAATTTACACTTAAACTTACACTTGGTGATTTCTTAAATCTTAATTGCAACTGAGATATGAAACCATGTCAATAAATTTTCTTAAGATTACACTGAATTCCATTGGTCTATCTTGTCCTTGGAATGGATCTTTTACACATAATGTGATTTTGTAATGTCATATATATTGGTCATTTGGAAAAATATTGCTTCAAAATGTTGACACATTTCAATATCAGATGATCATAGTAGTTACTTTAATGTCACCATCAATCTTACCAGGCTCACAATGACTAACAAATTTCCAAGAACTTACATCTTTATTTGGAAGTTTAGATTTTATCATTGGCCATAAATCTTCCCCTCAATTGTTTTCTTTGAAGTGATAGGCTTGTTTCAGTAATTTTTGAAAATAAACCCACCAAGTACCCAAGGCTGAATAGATACAATTAGACACTTGTTCTCTCAGGTCAAAATGGTGCCCATGAAGAAAGCGGTTAGTTTAGCTTGTAACTCCACACAGATGCCTCTCCTTGGGATAGTCACCACTTCCCTATGCAACAGGTTTTTCATTTTATTACACAAAAATTAAAAAGATGGATGTTTTGTTAGTAAAATTAGATTTTACTGCTTCAGCAAAGACATTCTTGAGTGAAACTGATATATAATATAAATATACATATACATAACATTAATTCATCTAGTACGTGATGTTGAAGAATGTGATGACTATTGTCCAGTTCAGTGCCTCTGCCCCCACCCAGTTCATGAGGCACCAGTACTCTCCCCAACCTTTGCACAATCACTGCCAAAGTCAGCCTGGTAAAGATATGGCAAAAAGTAGTTCTGTGGACCACACTTTGAGAACTATTCTGGAAAGGAGAGAGGCTTGCCTAGAACAAAAGGGGTGGACCTTGAGGGGAGTAGGGAAAATTAGACCTGGCTCTTTCTAGAATCCAGTATCCCTGTTTCCAGTTTTACCCTTTCACAACCAGAGGGTGCATTTTAAACTTAGAGCAAAAGGAATTGTCTACTATTCTGCATGATGAAGGAAAAGTTCCTCACTCAGGGTGAAACAGGCTTTGTCTTTCCAAGCCTTTTTTAGGAAGGAAATGTATATTTTGCCACAATTTTTGGCAATTCAGATTTAAATTCAGTTATAATTGTCTGTTTAATACATGTGTTAGTTTTCTGTCACTATAACAAAATACCTGAGGCAGTAAATTTTTAAATGGAAAAAGGTTATTTTGATTCACAGTTTTGGGGGTTTCAGTCCATGACTGATTGGCCTTATTGTGTTTTGTGCTTGTGGCTAGGCAGCACATTGTGGCGGTAGCTTAAGGTGGAGCAAAATCACTCATCCCATGACCAGGAAGCAAAGGAGGAAAAGTGGCCAAAGTTCCACAATCCCTGGCAGGGACACTCTCCCAGTGATCTAAAGACTCCCACTAGGCACTCCCTCCTAAGCCTCCACCCCCTCTCAGTAGTGCCTCCCTGATGACCACCCCTCTAACACATGGGCCTTTGGGGCACATTCAAGATCTAAACCATAGCAATATAACTGCACAACTTCTCTTATAAAAACCATCTTATATAAGAATGACCTAGCTGGGAGAAGTACTGAGGGAGAGCTGCACTGAAATCATTCTAAAAATACAACATTCTGTCCCTTTTAAGATTGTAACTTTGTCCTGAAGGTATACAAAAGTTAACAGCTTTTACCACCTTACTATAAAATATCCAGTTCATTGCCTCCAAAAGAACTAATAATTACTTTGAGAACATCAATGTATTCGTTGTAAAGACAAGCATCCATTGACACATTTTTTTAAATATTTTTTTTAGTTGTAGATGGACATAATATCTGTATTTATTAATTTTTATGTGGTGCCGAGGATCGAACCCAGTGCTTCACACATGCAAGGCAAGCGCTCTACCACTGAGCTACAATCCCAGGCCCCCATTGACACATTTTTTAAAAATATTTTTTAGTTATAGATGGACACAATTACTTTATTTCATTTATTTGGCTTTATGTGGTACTGAGGATAGAACCCAGTGCCTCACATGTGGCCCTGCCACTGAGCCACAACCCCAGCCCTCGATTGACACATTTTGCACTTGTAACCAATCTCAATTTATGATCATAGTTAATTTAGAAAAAAAAAAAGGATGGGAAGGGAAATTAAATATTTAGATATTTAGATATTGTGTCTTGGATCTTGAACGTCCCCCGGGGCTCACAGCGTGAATGTCCCCGATGCAGCAGTGTTCATAGGAGGGGCCTTTGGACAGTGCTCGGGTCATGGACCAATCCACTGATGGATGGGTTCATAGCTTATTGGGTTTCAGGGAAGAGGCTTTGTTAGAAAAGCAAGTTGTCTCCCTTTGCTTTCCGGCCAGTACAAGTTGAGTGGCTTCCCTCCGCCACACCCTTCCACCATGATGGGTAGCCTCACTATAGTCCTGAAGCCAGCAGGCCACATGGCCATGGATGGAGCCTTAGAAATTGTGAGCCATAGTAAACCTTTACTCCTTTAAACTGATATTCTCAGGCATTTTGTTACAGTGGCAGAAATCTGACTAATACACACAGAAGACATTTTTCTTCACATTCTCAACACTGAGACCATGCCGAGATGAGGTCCAGGTGGCCTATGTTCCAGCCTTTCCCCGGTGAGGAAGAACTGAAGTTAAATTGCCCTTGAGCCATATCACATCCTGGCTCTTCCCAGGTTCTGGCAGGGCTGAAGGCCTCTGGGTGTTGGACACTTGTGGAAGATAAGGATTCAGAGTCTGATGGAGTTGCTCAGTGACGTGTGTAAGGCACGAGGCAGAGGGGGACAGAGGGGACAGCATGGGCAGTGAGTGTGGGGCTGGGCTAGAACTGTCTCATCAATTCTTGGCAAACATGGAGCCAGTCAGCAGTAGGCATCATTGAGCCTTGGAGCCAGTTGAGCTGGCTCTTACCAGCTCTGTCATGCGTGCTGTGTGACCTGGGGCATGTGACCTACTCCCTCCCTGCCTCGGTCTCCCCTCCATAAAGTGGGGTCATTGAGTGGCTGTGGGTGGATTAATGTCGTGGGTGCAGATGGTGTGCACTTGGTAGCCCTGTGGGGAGCACCATTAAGGCACGAGCAAATGACGCCAGGCAAGGTTTGCTTAGCCAGGGGGTCTGCAGAGGAAACAGGGCTCCTGACGGCCACATCTCCATTTCTAGAAGAAGCAACCTGGTGCAAAGGTCAGCAATAAAACTAATACCTAGCCAGGACCCAAAGCCTGGTCTTCTGTTTCCTGGTGTTGGGTCTCTGACCACGGTAACTATGCCATGTGCTATGGTTTGAATGCCCCTTCCCAAACTCAAGTCTGGATTTAATGGCCACTGTGACAGTATTAAGAGGCAGGACATTTCAGAGGCGATTAGGTCATGGGGCTCTCTGGCCTCCTGAGTGGATCCCTGCTGCTCCTACGGGAGGGGGCTCTTTACCAAGGAGTTGGGTTCTTGAAAAGAGGGATGAGTTGGGGCCACTTTTTTCTGTCCATCGGGCACAGGTTACTTATCCTTCTGTGCTGTCGTGGTGCCGCCAGTAGGCCTTGCAAGACCCTGGAGCTTGGCGTTCCCAGCCTCCAGCACTGTGAGACGTGGACTTTTTTTCTTTATGCATTTCCCAGTCTGCAGCATTATCTTATAGCTACAGAAAACAGGCTGCATCACAGTTTGGTTTAAGTGATTATAAACGCTCCCCAAACGCTCCCCAGGGCCTCCCCCAAGCTTCCAGTTCCTCTCTCCACCAAACAGAGCAGCAGTCCTTGGTTTATGTTCAATTATGCATTAACCTCCCACCGAAAGAACACACAGTCCTGGTGTTCAGCCGCTGGCGGCCGCTCCCTGAGTTTGAACAGATGCAAGAATCTCATCATCTGGGCCAGATGTTAATCTGCCTTTCTGTAGGAGCAAAGCAGAAGGGTGAGACCTGAAGCAGAGTGGGGAAACCCCTTATTTTGTAATTGTTTTGTAACTCCTGGGCGGGCTGCAAGCGTGTTCGTTCTGCTTGAAATCTATCATGAGGGGAAAGACCGTTTTTGGTCATAGCCGGTGTGATGACATCTTGGCAACAAGAATTGACAGGGTATTTGTTCCTTGTGCTGTGAGTAAGTGCCTCTCTCGGCCTCCCAAACTCATATTCAGACGGCAAAGCAGCCCGGGGTCACCACACCTCACCCCGCCATCTATTTCTGAATCTCTGGCTTTTTTCTATTGCAACGAAGGCAACAGCTCAGCGCGCACACGTGGTTTCTGCAGCATGGGTCGGACGTGGGGAATCACGAGTTCTGTGGCCCCAGAGAGGCTGGGTGGGCTGGATGACCACGCGGAGGCAGGAAACGACAAATGGTAAGTAAAGACTGGACTTTCAGGCAGAGGAAGAGTGTGTGCCATCTCTGCAGGAAGCCCACGCTGAGAAATGCCTTTCCCATTTGCTGGTAAACTCTGCCCCCTTTCATGATGGAAGAGGTTGGTTTTCATCACAAAGAGAACATGTAATTAATAATTGCAAAACGTGGGGCCGTTTTCCAACTCCGCTTTCATCCGTCATCCACTCATTCCTCTGTGTCATCGGGAGGTCAGCTTTACTACACCCATTTTGCACATGTGGAAACTGAGGCTTGGAAAGCAACAACTCCACCATGAAACCGAAGAGGCTCATTCTGACCCATCAGTGGCTACTGCTCGGTGGGGCCTGAGGTATAGACTGTGGCTTGGGGTGTGGGGGGTCCTCTGTGGTCTGGAGCCCAGAGCTGCCTCCTCAACTGGGTCTCTACATCCTCCTAGGCACGGTAACCACCTTTCATCTCCCGTCTCTGGTGATGACCAGGAGGGCTGTGGAGCCCTGCTTCATCCTGCTCTGGGGATGAGGCTCCCCTTCATCATCCTAGAAATCAACACTGGCTCTATAATTCTCAGGTCCTCAGCAATCAGACTTCTTTTCTGGATGAAACCTGCAGGGGCCGGGGCTTCCATCTTCCCAGTTGTGGAACAGGTCTCAGTGGTGACTCTGACAGCTGGGTAACTTTTGTTCTTTATTTTTTCATCCATCCGAGGTGCATTTACAAGTGAGTATGGAATGTCAGCCACTGGGAATCTGCAGATGACTGAAAGCCAGGCCCTCCTTGTCTGCCGGGAGCTACTTTGCAGTGAAAGAATTTGGGAGGACAGAGGCAAAGGTGTGAGGCCCCCGGGGTGTGGTGGGAGGCTCAGGCCTGCTCCCCAGCTGTGACTGTGGCTGGAGTCCACATCACTAGTTTCTCCCGGAAAGTGCTCACCACAGGGGCATCACAATAGGAGACAAGAAAGAATCCACACTGCCGGGGGCCGGCCAGCTGTCCAGGTCCACAGATGTGCTGAAACGTCTAAGTCAGCCCTGCACTGGGGACGAACATGCACATGTACAGGTGCACACACATGCCCACTCACACCTGGGCACACACACCCACGTGTGCAACCCCCCACCACATGCATCCAGGACTGGGGGGTCCTTCTGACCTCTGCCGCCTGCAGCCTCCCCAGAATGCCTCTCCTGCCACCGCTCTGCTGCTGACAGACAGGGTGGGACAAGCCTGGGGGACCCTGGATGCTCCTGGGAGCAACTGGTTTCCTGCCATGAGAGTCTCCACATGAGGAGGCCATGCACGTTGGCAAGAGGAGGATGGCTGAGGAGGGGCATTCTGCCCACCAGGGAGCCATGGGAAAGACTTCCAGGACACGTGACACAGGACACAAGCCAAGGAACCTCAGGTGGTGCCAGGCCTGTGCTGTCACAGACCCTCTACCTGTCAGCCCTGGATAAACACCTGCGCAGGTCTTCCCTGCAGGACTCCGCAGACTTTCTGGAAAACCACGGAAACAGCAAGCCTCCTTGAGTTCCCCAGGAGACCATCAGAGGACGTGTGCCAAGAAAACCCAGGAACCATGCAGGAGAAGGTCAGGAGGAGAGCCCACGGGGTGAGTGAAGGCACCTGCCGCAGGTCCAGAGGCTCCTGACCTTGAGTCTGTGGGAGAGAAGCAGAGGGAGCAGGAAAGGAACCCCCCAGGGCAGGCAGAGCAGGCTGGGCCACTCAGGGATGCACCCAGAGCCACCTGCAGGATTGACTCCACCCTCACAGCACATCTAGCCCAGGTGCCCTGCAAAGTGATTTTGATTGATCTCGTCTGGTTTAGCTACGTTATTTAGTAGATGCTGCAATGGCTCTTATTGATACTTGATAAAGCATTGCAATTTTATGGTTCTATTTTAAAATATAGATGCCTTTATATAATTATCATGGAATTATTTCCCCAATTCTGAACCTTTTGTTTTATATTTGGATTTAAGTGAAATCACCACTACTATTTATACCATCATCTAAAATTGAGATCAAAAGAGACATTTAAAATAGTAAACACCATTTCTGTATGCTATTAGCTCTTTTTACAAGTCTACCCAAGTAACTTAATGTTTACTTAAGTTTTGTTTTTAAAACCATTACAAAAACTTAAATAAAACATCATCAAAACTATATAATCTTTTTTATTAGTTTAATCCGAAATTGATAGGTTCAATTTATTGAGTTAATACCTCGCAACTATTTATTACTTTATATATTTTTTCTTAACCAATTTAGTTTTGGTTAAGATAATGTTTTGTGTTTAGTGCTTGTGAAGTTTATGGAGTCAGGAAGATGTTTTCCTTGGATTGCAAACACATACACACTCACGCACAAACACTCAACCATGATGGAGACAAAGGGCCCCTCTTGTTATGCTGGTACCTTTATTTATTTTAAAATAAAGTTGGAATTCCTCAAATATTTTTAAAATTTAAGCAAATAAATGAAAAGGAAAAAGTGTGTAAAATTTGTATGTATACAGATATATAGAAATTACGTACACCCAGCGGGAGAGGTGCCTGCTGATGGGACAGGGTTCCTGCAGGAAGTTCTCCATCCCAGGTGACACAGGCGCAGACACTTGATGAGAGTAGCTTCCCCAGAGGGGTGGGATGGAGAGGTGCCCAGACAGGAGTGATGGGGAGGCTGTTCCCACCCCTGGGCCCCAGGGAGGAGGGAGGAACTCTGTTATCTGAGCCCAGTGAGCAGCTGCCAAAGGATGTAGAAAATGGTCCCCTCCTTCTCTCCTGTCCTCCCATTTACAGCTAGTGCCCAGGCAGCCACCAGTCAGAGGACCCAGCAGTGCAGGCCAGGGGAGTGGAGTACCTCCTGACAGGCGCCAGCAAAGGCTGCAGGAATCTGGAGAGAGCCCAGCACACGTGGCTTCACCTGGCCGAGTGTGTTCTAGTGCATCCATTCACCTCCATGTATTGCTAAGAGTCCACTGAGCTTCCTCAGTGTCTTCAGTGAGCTTCCGGGGCTTGGGGTGCAGCATTGGAGGAAGCAGCCTGAGCAGGCCTGAGGGGCCCGGAGCCTGCAATCTCCAGAGGGCAAGGTCAGGTGATAGAGGATAAACAAACAGAGGAAGGAAACGTGTGCACTGCAGCCGGTTCCAGGAAGGCAGTGGGACCACAGGGGCGACTGGAGAACACCCAGGAGGTGACGCACAACCTGGGGTCTACAGGCAAGAGGCAGATGGCCTGGGCAAGAGAATAACACTCCAGGGACCAAGTGTCAGGCCAACGACACCCAAGAATCCAGCTTCTGGGGCCAGAGGACAAGGAAGGAAGGCTGATGGAGGGGGAGCCGGCCCAGTGCAGCGTGTGACCTGGAGCACAGGGTGACCCCCAAGGGAGGTGTTTAGCCCTGAGAGGTGAGGCTGGGGGAAGGGAAGGGGACAGGGAGGGATATGTGTGCTCTGTGGATCTTTTGGGCCATGGAAAGAATGGCATATGGGTGCAGGAAGAGGGGCAGGGTGCTGGTGAGGGCAGCACCTGGCCATCGGGCGGGCATCGTGGGAATGGGGAAGTGGGGCTACCTGGATGATCTGGGGGATGGGAAAGAGGAATGAAGGGCACTCAGATCTCTTCCAATAACCCTCTGTGTTGGTCACTCCTTTAAGCAAACCTAAAACACTTTGCAGTGTGAGAAAAGCCAGGCTATCCCTGTGTCCCGGCCAGGAGCGCTTGTCTTTCTGTAGGATGGAGTGGCACAGGCCTGTCTCTCCTGGGCTTCCATGTGGTCCCATAACACCTGAGGCTCGTGACCAGGTGGCCCCGCCTCTCAGGTGTTCTCACTAAAGGGGCAGGTGGAGGAGAGGCTCCAGGGCAGGATGGGTGTTCCCAGGTGAGGTGCTCTTATGATCCAAGGGGAGCCTGTAGGCTGGACCCTCGCTGGGATCCTCGCTGGGGATGCCAAGGAGAGTCATGCTCCTTTAGCACGGAGCACGCAGCCATCAGATCAGGAAGACTCAGGAACCAGGTGTGCTCCTGCACACAGGGGTCATGTCACTGGGGCTGTGACAGCTCTCTAACTGTTCCTGCAGGCAGCTGGGGATGGGTGGGAGGATCAGGACAGGTTCTCTGGAGGAGGTGGCCCCTGAACTGAATACCGAACATCAGGAGGAGCCATTCTCAATGCTTCTCAAACTCAGGAACATCTAGGAATCGCTTGGAGATCTTGTCACTAAGCAGATTTTGATTTATCAGGTCTTGAGACCCTGCCTCTCCCCTCCCCCAATTGTCACCTATGCTGAGACCAGACCTGGCATGGTGAGGCTATTTAGATGAATATGGGGCAGGAGTCGGGGAAAATGCAGGGGTGGGTGTTCCTGACCATGACAGAAAGACAAGGGCCAAGCAGCTCGGTCTGCAAGGGAGAGAGGGCCCTGGGCAGTTAGTGTCCTGGGCCCGGGGCTCAGGAAGAGGGCAGAGCGCAGGGCAGAGCCCACGTGTGACTTGTGCACGAGGCCCCCTTTCCTCAGTTGTCCTCCCAGTGCAGCTGCCGGCCACACATGATTCTCGTCCCAGCACACTTTCTCAGAGGGGCATGGAGGACCACGCTCGAGGTGCCCTGGGGAAGCCTGATGCAGAAACGGCTTGCCAAGGAGCAAAGCTATTTTGAAAGAACAGCCTGAAGGTACAGTTGATGGCTCCAAACCGCAAACCAACTCACGCGCTCAAGAATGAGCTCATTCGTCCCATGAGCAAGATGGCTGAGATCTCAGTTGGCCATGCGTCTCAGTGGACACGTCAAGTTACTGTTCAGCATGTGCCTAAGTATTTGGTGGCAGATGTGTGTTTTTTTTATCTCCTTTGGCGTCAGAGGATATGTATACATTTTACTGTGCCCACCTCAACTATTGGTATATCCTATCTATATATATCCTACATGTATCCTATAAAACAGCACAGAATGTACATGCTTTCTCATTTCAATCTACAAAAACTCTCAGCTAACTTTGACCACTACATCAGGGACGGGGAAAATGACAGAAAGACTGTGTGGAGCTTTTTAAGGGTTATATGCTAGTTGGCGTTTATTTTCTTTCATTCATTTTTTCTTCCATCAATAATTGATTAAACACCTTCTCTGTGCCAGGCTCCAGGCAGCCTGTGGCATTGTACTTGGAACAGAACAGACAAGGTCCTGCTTACCAGAGCTCAACTTGACCAAAGGTGGGTGGTGGCTGAGGCCCCGAGGATGGCGGAGGTTCTCTGACCAGATGCCTCTTGAGTCCCACTTCCCCGGGGACAGGGAGAGTGCTGGTGGCCAACACAGCATGGTCAGAGAAACTTATAATTACAGTGTTTATTAGGACAGATTACAGCTGAAAGAATCACATCGTTAAAGGAACAGCAAAATAGAAAAGAGGTTAAGCAAGAACCACAGATGGAGAAGCCCTGCCTCAGCCAGCTCACGCAAGCCTCGCAGGGCAGAAGCCACCTGATGGAAATCTGCACTCAGCTTCGCTCGCCCGGGCTCAGCTGTTTTTCTCAGGAAGATGCTGATGCAAGTCTTCTCCCGCCCTGAGCCCAGGCCGCCTCTCAGGTGCACCGTGTGGCTGGCAGAGGCCAAGGGCACAGGCTTGACATTGGGCAGCTGACTTAGCCCCCCAGGAGCCTCAGTTTATGAATAATAATTCATTGAATAATAATTATGAATAATGAAAATAGTAGTGATGATATAATGAATACTAATTCATGAATAATAATTCTTGTTGTCACACCAACAAGAAATCTTGTGACAAGCACCCAAGTCCTTAAAGAGGGATAACTGTCAGCATCAGGCGCAGCCCTAGTCTAGCCTGAGGCAAAGGGAACATTCGGAAATACTTTCTTCTTTATTTAAAGTTTTACTGTTCTGTTCACACTAATTTTGATTTTAAAAATATTGCATTAATATATTATCTCTCTTGATCACTCAGATTTTTGGAACCTCTTGAATTTTTTTATTTTGGTAAAATATATAGAACATACAGCTTACCCTTGAATCATCTGTAAGCGCACAGTTCAGGGACTGAGCACATTCACTGTTGGGCATCCACCAGCCATCTCCAGAAGTTCTTCATCTTCCCAAACTTAAGCTCTGTCCCCACCAGACACTGGCCCCAGTTTCCTCCATGCCTAGTCCTTGGCAACCGGGATTCTACCTTTTGTCTCCCCATGTGGCCCATCAGACCCCACAGGGCCTTGGCTACAGCTGTAGCCTGTGTCCATGGACCAGTGGGTGGTTCCATAGATGTGAGATAACTGCCAGAAAAGCAGACAGGACTGGGATCTTTAGGGGGCAGGTCCCACCACTTAGAAGCCAGATGTTCTGGATTTTGTCATCAGAAATGTTGGCTTCTCTTCCTGTAGCCGGCCCAGCCTGGGCAAAGTGGAGAAAGCTGTCCTCACAGCACACTGTCCCAGCCTCCCCAGCAGGGCCACAGTGATCCAGGCCACAGTGCCCAGGGGCCCAGGGCCAGGGCTGCAGGCAGAGCTCGGCAAGCCCCTCTGCAGCCACCTCTGTGAAGCCTGCTCCCGTGTCTCCACACTGGCTGCCCTGACCCTGGGTCATCCCCACATGCTCTGACTTATATCCACAGACTGGAAAGAGACTTGGCTCACAGGGCAGGACTTGGTTGCATGTGACTTGCTTTTTTCTTCATAGAACTACCTTCCCCCATAGAGAACCCCGGCCACCCTCCACACTTATGCCACTGTTCAGAAGACCTCTGCATTCAGTGAATAAATGGCACCTGCAGGCTCAAAGGCTGCTGCTGTGCTTCTCCCTTCCTGCAACTCAACTGCTCAGCGATGAGCCCAGCACAGGCCCAGCACTGGGCATGGAGATGCAGGGACTGTCCCTGACCCCTGCCTTGCACAGGGACGTGCCACTGAATCATGTGAGAAAGGTTTGGGTTCCAGGTTCTCCCCTGAGAGATGAAGGTGGTTGGACGCCAGTCTCTGCTCTCTGGGTTGTTTCTACTTGTGTGTGGTGCCAGTTCGTTATTTCAAGTGAGCCTGCTAATGCCCAGCTCAGGGAGAGGGGCTCCAAGGAGGGATCCAATGGGTGGCTGGGGATGTGGCAGCAGGTGGGAAGGGCAAGGAAGAGAACATGGCATTCCCCAGTGGGACCCCAGGACTTCTCGGTGTTTGTATAATCTCTTGGGAAAGTAGAGCCTTTTTCAGTGAGAAATCTCTCTCTAATTATTAGATCTATTTTGGATCTAAATCCTCTCTCAGCCACTATTTGCTGCCAGTCCCTACAACATTTTACTTTGAGGTCAACCTTTCCAGTTTAAAGGCTGACAAAGGAGATTTATCTCTGGAATACAAGGATGGTTCAATGCATGTTAGGCAATACATGTGACACAGCACATTAACAGAACGAAGGGCGAAAACCACATCCTCATCTCCATAGATGCAGAAGTAGGACTCAGTGAAGTTCAACACCTTTTCTTGGTGAAAGCTCACAGTAAATCAGGTATAGAAGAAACATACCTCACCTAAACACCATAGGTGACTATCCTGTAACTAACATGGCACTCCATGAGGGGAAATTGAAAGCTTTTCTTCTAAAATCAAGAATAAAGACCATGAGCTGGATTCGGTGGCACACGCCTGTAATCCAAGCACTTTGGGAAGCTGAGACAGGAGAATCACAAGTTCCAAGCCAGCCTCAACAACGGCGAGGCGCTAAGCAACTCAGTGAGACCCTGTCTCTACATAAAACACAAAATAGGGCTGGGGATATGGCTCAGTGGTCGCGTACCCCTGAGTTCAATCCCCGGTACCAAAATAAATAAATAAATAAGATCATGGTGCCCACTCTTACCATTCTAGCATAATGCTAGAAAGTCCTAGCCAGAGCAACTAGGCAAGAGAAAAGAAGAAAAAGCATCCAAATCAGAAAGAAAGAAGTCAAAAAGTGCCTCTTTTTACAGATGACATGATACATAAAACATCTCCAAAGATTCACCAAAAAACTGTTATAACTAATCAATGGATTCAGTAAAGTTGCATGATACAAAATCAGCACGCAAAAGATCAATAGCATTTCTATAAAATAACAACAAATTATCCAAGAAAGAAATAAAGAAAACAGTCCTATTTACGATAGCTTCAAAACAAACAAACAAATCTACTTAGGTGTAAATGTAACCAAGTTGGTGAAAGATATGTACATTGAAAAGTGTAAAACATTAGGAAACAAACTGAAGGAGACACAAATAAGTGGAAAATAGCCCATATTTGTGGTTTGAAAGAATCCATGGATTGTCCCCAGCCAGAAGGATGATTCTAGACCCTCATCTCACACCACATCCAAGCATCAACTCAAAATGGATGAAAGAGTGAAACACAAGACCTGAAACTCTAAAGCTAGTAGAAGAAAACATATGGGGATGATATGTTGATGTGACCCTGTTGGGTCTCAGGCTGCATCTCTCCAAAATATGACTGAAAGTGACCAGAATATACCATACTATCCCCACATATACTTATTTGTCACATTTCTAGTTGATTATTCTAAGAAAGTACAGATACAGGAGCAGCTCTGAAAATGGATTCTTTTGTAAAAAGGAATTTTTGTCTCTGAAGGAAATCTGCTTTCATGAGAGCACCTGCATGGGAAGAGGGCTGCTCAGAGACGACTCTTTACCAGACAGCGGGAAACGCCACCTGAGTACCATGCACTGGTGTGCTCATGACTGTGAACAGAGGGCACATGGGGACACAGCAGAGGCTTTCTCTGAGCTGTCTTGTCTGTCTAAATATTGTCCTCCAAGGGAACTCAGTTATCACAATCGCCTCCCTGAGTCTGAACCAGGTCAGATCAACAGACTTACAGGAGAGATCGGAGGTTGACGCCATGACCAAAGAGACCAGCACCGATTCTCCTGGGGACTCATTCATCTTTCCTCAAATTCATTCACCCTTGACCCCCAAAGTGCACCCTGCCCTCTCCCATTCCTGGCTTCCCTGTGAAGAGCATACATGAGCTTAGGGTTTGGGTGCTCTTTTGTCTTTCAGGTGATGCCCCTACTCAACATAACAAATTTGTGTATCTTTTCTCTTGTAAATCTGTCTTTTATCTATTTAACTTGTAGTCCTGCTAAAAAGTCTAAAAGGGTGGAAGGAAGCCATTTATCCCTGTGCTAATACTTCAAAAGCACAAGCAGCAAAAGCAAAAACAGACAAATGGAAATTCATCAAACTAGAAAGCTTTTGCACAGTCAGGCAATGGGGTGCATGCCTGTAATCCCAGGAACTTGGAAGGCTGAGGCAGGAAGATCACAGGTTCAAAGCCAGCCTCAGCAACTTACCAAGGCCCTAAGCCAATTAGTAAGACCCTGCCCCAAAATAAAAAAAATTAAAAAATGGCTGGGGATGTGGCTCAGTGGTTCACCTCTGGGTTCAATCCTAGTACCAAAAATAAAAACAAAAAAAGCTTCTGCACAGCAACGTATACAATCAGTAGAATGGAGAGGCGGCCTGTGGAACAGGAGAACCTATTTGCAAGCATACATCTGACAAGAGGTTAATACCTGGAATATACAGGGAACTCAAGTCACTAGCAAAAAGCTAAATAACCCAACTTAAAAATGGGCAGAAGATCTGACAAAAGAATACTGAGATATTTAAAGTTAATTTCAAAGCTGGAGGATGGTGTGGAGGAGGAGACAAGGGACATTCATCGGCAAGCAGCTGCTGCTGGAGCAATGAAAGACTGCTTCCTGAATGCTCCTGCAGCCTTCAGCCACGACGCCTGGGCCTCCGTGCACCTTTGGAGCAACACGCACATCTAGACCATCCCCTTGCCTCAAAATTTTTCCAACTTCACATCATCCACAGTGAATGTAAGTTCTGTGTAAGTAAATGATGATTACTTCCCCAAGTAATGATTTTCTTCCCCAAATTTCCATTATAAACATGCTCTGGGCTGTTAGGTCCAGCAGACGCTTTCCTCACTGCTCTCTACCCTCACGGCTGGAAATTGCAGGAACTTGTCCCAGAATCAGGTTCTTCTTCTGGCTAGCACCCACAAAGACTAATAAGCACTTTTATTTCAGAGATCCCTCAGTGTCAAGAGTTTTGATTTGACAAATCCAAATAGGCAGCTCTCCAAAGGAGACACACGGATGGCCGTTAGGTATGTGAAAAGATGCTCAATGTCGCTGACCATCAGGGACATGCCAATCCAAGCCACAGAGAGGTACCATCCCACACCTGTTAGACTGGCTGTTATCAGACAGTCAAAAGGTAACCGATGCTGGCGAGGTTGTGGGGAAAGGTGTCCCTTGCTCACGGCCGGTTGGAATGCAGACTGGCACAGCCACTGTGGAGAACCGGAGGGAGGAGCCTCGGACCATTGGAATTGTCAGAGGATCCAGGGATCCCAATTCCGCAGCCTCCACTCAATAGCTTAGGACAAGGCTCGCTGCCAGCTGGAAGTCGGTGGAAACTAAAATGTGCTTCCCCGTCCAGCTTTATTCTTGGACCCCAAAGAGCCACTTCTTTGGTGACTCTGGTGGCACCCAGCCTGGGACAGCAGGTTCAGGGGACTGAAACATGACGCCTCTTTGCAGCTTCAGGCCACAGGGACAGCGTTGGACATCACAGGTGGTTCCCGCCATGCTGCCTCCTCTGCAGTTCTCCTAAGAAGCAGGCGCTGGTGACCAGCTGGGCAGGGGAGGTCCTTTGCTCCCGAGAGCTCTCCCTTTACTGGACACTGAGTTCAGAGCGGCCCTCCTATTTCAGAGGAAACCTTCACATTGAAAGGGCAAATGCAAAAGGCTGTGGAGGGCCTGGCTGCAGGGACTGTGCCCCAGAGCAGCCTGTGGGGCTGGGCGAAGGGACCTGCCAGGCTTGCTGTCGTTACTGATGTGACATTTTCTGAAATCATAGGCTCCAAGAATCCTGCCGTCCTGGGCTCCACAGCCATCCACCCCTTTAGATGCCTTGCTAGGGAACTGAGCTATCAGAGAAGAAGCACTAGAAAGAGTCCTAAGGCCACGTGACCCTGATCGACCTACTCCCGAAGCCCCATACCCTAGTCTGTAAATCACCCAGCGAATCAGCCCCCTTGCAGGCTTAAGCCAGTTTGAGCTGTGTTTGTGCCACATTCTCGTGAAAGGATCCTATTGGCATAATTGGTACTAATCCTGCCAATGAGCTGAGTCCAAAAGCAGTAAGGAACTCGCCCTGTTCACAGGTTGACCAGGACTCTCCTGTGGGATCTCCTGCTTTGCCCAGCAGTTCTCTCTGTGGGGTGGCTTCTGCCCTGCTCCCAAACCGTCCCATGGAACATGGCAGGACAGGGAGTCAAAGCTCAGCCTTGGCCACCGACCCATCAGGCCCAGAGGGCAGGGGCTGGAGGGGCCAAACCAACAGCCTGACCCTTGGGCTCCTTGGGCTCCTCTGGGCCAGGAGAGAAGGAGGACAGCTGGTCCAGAGGCAGCCCCGTCCCCAGAGCCTGGAGCTGCTGTCACCCCAGGAGGCCCCTCAGGGGACAGAGGCTCAGGCTACTTGAGCACCAAGCGTGGAGCAGGGGCTCTGCTTCTCTGCACCCCAGGCCCTGACCACCCCTCTGCCCACGCCCCTAGCTGGGATTCCACCCTCCGCGTCAATCATGGCCAACTTCAGGCTGGTTTTTCTTGAATATTCCCTCCTGTTCTCTGTGCTGATGAAACTTCCAGTCTGAGTCACGAGGTCAGAGTGAGCGAAACTGACAGAGTAGTTGCAAAACTGAAGCAAAAGGACAATTCCGCTCCCGCGCCTCCTAAATACTAATTTCCGCCATCAGACAGAAGCTTCCAGCTGAAACCAAATCTCCACCCGTCCAGCACCCGCGGGTTCTCTGAACAGGGTAAGAAAATAAGGAGAATGGTCGGTGATGAAGATCCCTCCCCCGCAGGTGAGTGCCGCGCTCTCGGTTAACTCTGGGGGACCCAGGGGTCTGTGGAATGCGACACCTGCCTGAGGGCGCCCACCTCCCCAGGCACAGACTAGACCACCCCCAGATGCCCTTAGAAAATGCCTGTGAGAAATTCTGGTGGGGCTCCACACAAAACCCTCAACCGCCCTGTTCTTCAGCTTCCAGGACACAATCGCGATGGCCAAATCTCCAGGTCTCTGCCACCAGCTGACATGAAGCCCAGCTAGGACTCTGGTCCTACATGGAGGCCAAGCCCCAGGAGACCTGAGTGCTGTGGTCATGAGCCCTTCTGGGCCCTGCCCACCACTGGAGCCCAGCCACCTGCTCCGTCCCGGACTCACCAGCGCCCCCTCCTGGAAGCACAGGCCCCTCCTCGCCCTCCCAGAGCTGCGGCTTCACTGGACCCCATGCTACAGGGTGAGGGGAGGACTGGAGGCCCCCACAGGAGCGGGGGGGGGGGGGCGCATTGACTCAGGAATAATCCAGGCCCAAGGGAGAGGGACAGGACCCTGGTGGCAGGGAGGCCCATGGATCCTGCAGAGGGAGTCACCAGGGAAAGCACCCCAGTCCCGTCCTCTCTTGGTCCAGGCCTTCTGCCCACAGAACGTGTGGCCTGAGGCTCCCTCACGTCCTTTGATGTGGTCACAGGGGTCTCCACAGAACTGCAAAGAGCAGGAGGCAGAAACCAGCGCTGGTGCTTGCTGTGCTGTGTTTAATAGCATCTCCCTCAAATCCATGTCCTTACCAAAGCCACAGAGTGTGACCCTATGTGAAAATGGGGTCTTTGCAGATGTGGTTAGTTGGGATGAGGTCACATGGATTAGGAGCGGCCCTAAATTCAATGACTGTTGTCCTTATAAAGAGAGAAAAGAGATGCAAAGACACACAGGGAAGAGGCCACAAGCCAGGGAACACCAGAGGTAGGCAGCTCCCACCAGCACCAGAGAGCCCCAAGGTCCCTGAGAGTTTCCGAAAGGAGCCAGCCTGACACTCCTTGATTGCAGACAGACAGAACTCTGACATCCAGGACTGTGAGTGAATGAACTTCCCCTGTGTCAAGACTCCCTGTCTGTGGGCTTTATGTGTTACAGCAGCCACAGGAGACTCATACAGTGCCACACACATATTTCCAACCCACAAGCTGGAGCCCACCCAGCCTGAACCTGTGATTAAAAGCAACATTTACAGGTAGCTGGGATCTGCTCTCCACGTTGTCAAGGAGGCACCAATAACAAGAAAACCAACAGAAGCATCCAGCCCCTCCTGTTAGGTGTTAATTTTAGAAGTGGCCTTCTGGGGAATGTCCTATGAACTTGACCGGTGACATTGCTGTTTGAGCCTGGATCACTGCAGATACTGGGGGCAGGCACCCAGGGCATCTATTTTGTCTTGTAGCTCAGTAGGGGACCCTGCTCTCACAGAACAGGTGCGGGACAGCTGGGGGTCAGACGCTGCTCCCTTCTCCCTCTCTATTCTCAGGAAGGTGTCTTTGAGGTATGTCCCTGGAGGGATGCAGATTCTACAACTGATCTTACGTCCCTGCAGCCCCTCTCCTCTCTCCATAGTGGCTTTAAACCAAAGGCCCCCGGAAAAGGCCTTGTGGGACCAGCTGATCTGTGCACTGTTAATTGAGCACTTAGGATGAGTAGCCTCACATGTGGGCCGTGATGGAGAGGGCAGGTCCAAGGACATTTCTGAGGTGGCTCACGGCCTCCATGACTGTGTGATCCTACTGGACCCGGAAGCACAGAACATGTGGTGCAGAATATAACTGAGTGCATCCCATGGGCTGTCCGAGAGCAGAGGAGTGTCCAGGTCACCTGGTGGGAAATACCCGCTTGCCTTGAAGACCAACAGGGAGGCTGCATCCACGTTGCTGGTTCACAGCTGTGACCCTGTGTTCACTGGCACCTGTGGCTCATGGCAGGGGAGGCATTTCCTGTCTGAGGTGGGATGGGGTGACCCTCAGGATTTTCTCTGTAAGGGCAGGTGAGAGTCCACCAAGGGATCCAACCTCCTTCCTTGTGCTGTTCTCCTGAACAGGCTGACAGTCTGGAGGTGCTTCCTCCTGTCACATCCATCACTGAGGGAACATGAAACCTATTGCCACCAGCATGTAGACGTCAGGTACAGGGAGAGGCAGCCGCTGGAATGGTTGGTCTCCTCAGTGGATGTCCAAACATCCATCAGAGATCAGGACAGGGTACCTAGAAAGACTGCAGTTAGGCCGCAATTTATTACAAATGCAGAATTAAATTCTGAAATTTAATTCTTTCTAGTGCAAAACTTGTAAGGTTTTACAGCTTAAATTCTAGTTAAACATGATTCTGTAGTCTCCAATACCAGCACAAGGTTCAAGCCCAAAGGTCCAGAGTCTTTTTTAACATATATATTTTTGGATTTTACTGAGGCACAACACTGTACCTTGATCAAATCTTGGCTGTGCTTTTCAGTGACTCTTGGAATGAGAACTAGAGCATTCAAGCCCCCAGCTGCCCCCAGCATCCCTTCCCTTCCATTTAATCCCGCAGTCCTACAGGTAGCTGCCATTCTAACTTCTACATTACTGAACTTCATGTGGAGGCAGTAGTATACTATGGACCCTCCAGGACCTGTTTTCTTTTGTCCACATTAATTCTGTGAAATGTCCTTGCGAGAAACAAAGATTTATTTTCTCATTGCTGTCTGCCATTCCTTCATGTGCACCTATTACACTTTGTTTAATCCATTCTCCTCCGATGGACACGTGCGTGGTGTCAGGCATGGAGCTGTTAGAAACACAGGCACTAGGATCATTCCCACCATGTCTCCTGCTGGCCGAGGCCCTCATTTCCCTGGAACATCTGTGTACCCAGAAACTGCTGAGCCACAGAGACACACATGTTTAGCCATGGCAGACACTCCGAGCTGTTTGCAGAGTTGAGCCTATTTACACTTGAGCCATGGATGCTCCAGGAACCGATGTCGGCCCATTCTAAAGGTGCATGACTGTATCGTTCTGGGGGTCCAGCCTGCCTTTCATGGTGGCTAATCACATTGGAGCATTTTTTCATGTGTCAGTCATCTGGATATCTTCTGTTGCAGAGACCAGCAAATTACTCTGAAAAGGACTTGAGAGTAAATACCTCATGTGGTCTTCTCCTCACTCTTAGGTCTGCAGGTGGTGTCAAGCAAAAGCAACCACAGTCACTCATGGCCGAATGGCTTAGCTATGCACCTGCAAAGCTTGTCTCTACCATCAGGATCCCAAGGGTCTTCAGGACCTTAGTTTATCTCTGCCGCATTTTAAAGCTCCTGATCGAGACTTGTGCACAGTTTAACATTGGATTGTTATCTTTTTCTTACTGATTTGCACCAGTTCACCAGAAGTTCTGAATCTTGAGGTTCTATGCTTAATCATTGGTCATGCCTGGGAATGGAAAGAAATCCGGGCTGTTATATTGGACTGTGACCATAGCTTTGCCCTGGAGAGTTCCACATAAGGCCTCTAGGAGATGAGACACTTGTCACGGGGAGCCTCCTTCTGATGCTTGCCCTGAGAGCACTGTCTAAATCCATGTTCGCTCAGAGCACAGTGGAGGCAAAGCTGATAGCTGCACCCCTGGTCAACCCCACCATGCCTGGAGTAGGCTGGGTAGAGAATGGTCCCAGCTTGTGGCCATGGACAGTTTCCAGAAGGAGCCTATGCTCAGCAGTGACAATGTACATGCCACTGGGGATTCACTGAGGTCCTTTAGACCAAAAATGGTCAAGATTAAAGCTTGTGGGACTCCTTTTCCATCATCAGCCAAGATCTTTTCAGGTTGGGTGCCAGATGTTTGGTGGCAGCAATTTTGGCACTAGTGAGGGGATTACTCTCTTTGCAGGGTAGAACCTTTTGTCACATATAAGCTCCCTAAGGCGCAAAAGCACATGGGTGCCAGGAGCCTGGGGATCGCTCTGCCTGTCATTTCATGTGAGCAGCATATTATTTCATCTTGCAGCAAAGGAACTGAGACTCCACTGCTTAAACGACTTGGCAAAGAGGAAAGAAGAAGTCATTAGCCAAGCCAGAAATGTTCTACTCCAGAGCTCATGCTCATTCATCCCTGCGGCTGTCCCCAGAGTTCTCCTTCATGTTAAGGTGGGGTTGGGAGTGCTAGTACTGGACACCAGGTCAAGAATCCCACAGGATGGACCTAAATCAAGGTCAAGAGGGAATCAAAGGACTCCTCACCCAGGTCCCCAACAAGCTGGCAGCAAAGATGGTGAGAGTCCAGATTTCCCAAGACCAAAGTCTTCCTCACATGTCTTTTTATTTTTATGGATCATGCTGTTATCTGAAAAAAAAATCTCAGCAATGTATTTTGTCTCCCCTACCCAAGTTTTATGCCTTGTGTCTGTAATAGCATTGAGTGATGGAGATGCTCCCTATGCTGAACAGAGTCCATAAGAAAATAAGAAGAGGGTTGATGACTTCCTGCAAAGAACTATTTCTTATCTTTTTAAAGTTCATGTTTTCTTTTAAAATGCAAAAGTAGATATTCTAAGAAATGAATCAATCACCCATGACAGATAACATCTGAAAAAAATTAAGATACATTATCCATACATATAGTTCTTTCTTTAAAAATGTTTCACATTGGTGTATAACAATGATAAATATTTATGGGATACAGTGTGGTGATTTGAGACACATATACCATGTGTGATGATCAAACCCAGGTACTCAGCCTTTCCGGCTCCTTAAACATTTATCATTTCTTGGTATTGGGAACACTCTAACTCCAGTTCTGGTTCTTTGTAAAATGTAGAATACATTGTTGTAAACAGTAGTCACATGTTCCTGTATTTTGACACCAGTTATCCAATGTCCTCCTATCCCCTCCTCCTACCCTCTGTGACCTCTAGTGACTACTGCTCTACTCTCTACTCCTATGAAATTAACTTCTTGGGCTTCCATGTTTGAGCAAGAACACATGGCACTTGTCTCCTATGCCTGGCTTAGATGCCCTCCAGGTTCCCTTCCCACCTCTCACACCTTCTCATGTCTGCCCTGGTACCAAAAGGGTGTTGGACACACAGACCCCAGCCAAGACCCCAACAACTGGCCCTTTTCCTGGCACAGTACGACAATCGGTAAACATCCAGTGGTTTCCTTTACAGATAGGCTCATCACAGAGATTTATCACAAGATGGGGAATTCTCTTTATTTCATCCAACTTGGCTTCAGAACATCAATTATCCCTAGAAATTTCCAAATATTTCCAAATAACCCCTCAGAAATGTAGGAAAGCTGTTCTCAGCCCCTCAGTGGGGAATTTATCAATTCCTGCATTGTTTATTCTTGGGCAATTAACAGCATCATTTCTGCAGAAAGGGCTCTGAGGGCTGATAAATCTGTCTGTGCCACTCCCTAGCAGGGCCCTGCTTCTTCAGGCTGCTGTCATTCCATGCAGAGCTGGAGCTCCGTTTACGGGAAGTTTGGGTAAACAGAGCTCTTGTGAGTAATTAGTACCCAATTAGGCCACAGTTCCACATCCCTGAGTCAGGCTTCTCTTTCCAACCTCTGGGAAGAATTAAATAGGTCAAGCCTCTGTTTACAAAGCAGGGCCCCAAGCTGCCTGCTCCGGGCATGTTCCCAGTACCTCCTGAGAGCTGGACCACCAAATAAAGATGCTCAATCTGTTGTTGGCTTTGGCTGCTAGGAAAACCGCAGGATTGCCTGCCTGCCTGTCCAGGGATCCGGGTCCTTCCTCTGCCTTTGCTCAGCCTGTGGGAAGCTCCACAGCCCGGTCACCAGCACCACCAAGAAGCCAGGGCCTGACAGAGGGATGGTCAGGCCTGTCCTCTAAGTGAAAAGTTCAGGACCGTCCTTCCTGTCACCAACCCCATTTCAAATGATGCCTGGCACAAAGGTCTTCCTTATCTCTTGTATTACAAAAATTTTTAGATATAATCATCCCTCAGTGTCCATGGGGTACGCATTCCAAGAACTCTCCCTCATGGATGCCAAAATCCAAAGCTGTTCAAGACCCTTACATAAAATGGCACCATATTTGTGCAGAATATATATATATATTCTCTTGTACAGTTGAAATCATCCTTAGATTATTTATATTATCTAATACAATGTAAACGCTATACAAATAATTTTGTTACTATATTCAGGAACAACGGCAAGAAAAGAAAGTTGATATGTTCAGCACAGAGACAATTTTTTTCTCAAATATTTTCATCCACAGTTGGTGAAATATGAGGATATGAAAGGTGCAGATGGGACTGAGCAACTGTATACAGGAAAGGTCAAAGAAGAACCCTATGAACAGCTTTGTATTCACTACTTAGGTGCACAATTTTGCTCAACAATTTAAAAGGTTCACTTTAAATATTTCTGCACATCTCTCCTAATAACAAAGAGACTCTAATGCAAACGAAGTAACAGTGGAACAAGGAATTTATTTCATTTACCCACTTAATTGGAATGAAGGTGTTCACAGCATTGCTTGCTAGCCTTCTCAGGTCATAGGATCTGCAGACCTCTGCGGAGCAAGTGCTTGGTGATTTCTTTTTCTCTAATAAGTATAGTTAGGGTTTCATCGATTCCATTGATTTTCACCCCAAAGAACTAGCTGTGGGTATCATGCATGTTATTATGATTTGTTTTTTCAGTTATTTTTATTTCCTTGATGTCTACTTTAATATATTCTCCTTTTGGGTTTTGGATTTAATTTGCTTTCTTTTTCCTTTTCTAGCCTCTTAAGATGGACATTTAGATCTCTTCTTAGCTGTATCCTACAGATTTTAATATGCTGTATTCTTGTTCTTGTTTAGTTCAAAATACTGCTAATCCTTCTTGTGACATCTTCCTTGACCCAGGGGTTATTTATAAGTATGTTGTTGAATTTCCAAATATTTGGGGCTTTTCCAGATTCCTCTGTTGTTGGCTTATTAAATTCTCTGGTGGGGCAGAACATAAACTTTATATGATTTCAATCCTCTTACATTTGTCCAGGCTTCTTGTTGGCCCAGCCCAGGGTCTGCTTGGTGCACTTTGTACACGGTTGCATCAGCTGCTCCGCGTGGTCAACAGTGCTATACGAGTCTGTGTTAATCACCATTGAGCTCCGATTTATTTGTTCTACAATAAGATGGAAAGCATTGCAGACCAACAACAACTGGGGTTTGCCTATTCCTCTCCTGTGTCCATTAGTCTGGGCTTCATTTCTTGTGTGCATGAGGAGTTAGGGCTCGAAATACATTTCCTCGCCCCTGTTAGTGGCACTCAATGATGCCTGTTTCTTCTGATGTTAATAGAACCAGAACTGCTTTCTTTGGGCTATTGTTTGCACAGGTCATCCATTTCTATTCTTTTACTATTTCTGATGTCATGTTCAGAGTGGGTTTCCCAAAGATCACACGGATTTGTCTTTCTTTTAATCTTACAAGATGCTTGTAATGGGAGTATATAAACCACTACCTGTTGCATAGTTACCAACATGGTTAAGTTGACATTTACTCTTTTTTTTGTTTGTTTGGAATATGTTTTCTTTTTTCCTCAATTTCAACTTTCTTTTGGAATAGGTGTATCAATTTTTTACTATCCTATCTATATACTCTTGGATGATGAATTCTTTTGTTTTACTATCCTATCTATATACTCTTGAATGATGAACTCTCTTTTGGTTATTCTAAGGTTTATAGGATCCCACTTTAATTGATCACAGATCATACATGAATAATATTATGTCACTTCATGTATGATGCATAATTCTTAGAATATTATGCTTCTATTTTTGCTTTCTCTCATGCTAGTATTGCCATACATTTTATCATGTAATTTTGAGTCAAAACCATGTTTGACTGCTTTTGTCTTAAATATTCAAGCATCTTTTTAAAAAAAATTTTAACGTATTTTCCAATTTTTGCACTCTACATTCTTTCATATGGATCCAAGTTTCCATTTGCTCGTAGGTTTCTTATTCCTGTGGTTTAAAGGATTTGATTTAAATTTATCACCGCATAGGTTTCCTGGACATGAATTCTTGCAGTCATGTTTTTTTGAAAAGAATATTATTTAATTTCCATTTGCAAGGACTGTTTCCCACGCATGTGCTGCTATAACAGGGCTTATTCCCTGGCTATCATCGTTCCCTTGTCTTCTGGTGGGCATAGTCTGTGATACTGGGTCTATAGTCAGTCCTACTCTCTTCCTTGCACAAGTACATTTTCTCTCTCTGTTTAACAATTTTCCTACCCCTGAGTTCTAGCTATTTGATTGTGACATTTCATCATAGCGTGTGTGTGTGTGTTTCCCACCTGTGTTGAGTTCATTGAGACTGTTAGATCTCTAGCTATAATTTTCTTCAAATTTGGAAACACTCAGACTTTATTTCTTCAAATATTCTTTTGTCTCTTCTTGTTTGGGGATTTCAACTGCTGCTCTGTTACAAGACTTTCTATTTTTCCAGAAATCACTGAAGCTCAGTCCATTCTTTTCCCCATCTTTTTCCATCTGCTTAATTTTGGACTAGTTCTATTGCCATACTTACAAGCCCATTGATCTTTTCTTCTGTGTTATCTAATCTTATTCATTCCACCAAGTTTTTTGAATTTCAGTTATTGAATTTTCTATCACTTGAAGTTCCATTGAGTTCTTCTGAATTTATTCTATTTCTTTCCTATGTTTTTGTCTTCTTTGAAATATTTAAATACAATTATAATGCCTGTTGTCATGCGCTTGCCTGATAATTCCACCATCTCTGTCATTTCTGATTTGCTTCTAAGAAGGATTAGATTTGTGGGCACTTTGGTGTATGTCTTATAATTTTTGGCAGGACACTATACTTGGTGTTTTAGGGCCTGGATTATGATGGTTCCTGTTATAGAGTGATGGGCTCTGTTTTGGAGGGCAGTTAGGTATGGTAGGCCTGACCACTGCCTGCAAGGCCCATGTTTTAGCTCTTCTGGGAAGGTCTGGAGAAACTTCACTCGTTAGTAGCTCAGTCCTCACAACCTGGCCTGACTGACTGCTCCGAGTTTTTCAGTGACTGCTGCAGGTTGCAGCTGAGGGCTATATACTCCAGCTAGTCAGGATCAAGTATTTCCTCCTGTGACCTAGTCCTTAGTCAGCTTCCAGCTCTCGAATCACTTTTTGCCCATCTTCATTGAGGTTCACTCTACACAAGAGTAGTCTGATACTCAAAGATACCCTATGCAGATTTCTACAGCTGTTTCTCTGAGTAGCTTCCTCTTCTTTGGAACTCTGCTATATAACCTCTTACAGCTCCAGCCTCTCTGAACTCTGATCTCTGTCCCTTCCACTCACTGAGGCCACTTCTACATCTATGGTCCGAACAGTGCCTCCAGCTAGAAAGCTGGCAACCATAGAGTTTGTCTTTTGTCTGCCCATAATCAGGGACTGTTTTAGTCAGCTTTCCCTCCACTGTGCTTAAAGGACCCGACTAGAACAACTGCAGAGGAGGAAAGGTTTACTTAGGGGCTCACAGTTTCAGAGATCTCAGTCCATAGAAGGCAGGCTCCATTCCTCAGGGCTCGAGGTGAGGCAAGACATCATGGCAAAAGAGTGTGACAGAGGAAGACATCTCACATGTTGACCAGAAAGCAGAGAGATTTTTCACTTGCCAGATACAAATAACACCCAAAGCTACATTCCCAAGGCCCACCTCCAGCCACACCCCGCCTGCCTTCAGTTACCACTCATTTCATCCCTATCAGGGGCTTAATTCACTGATTGAGTTAAGGCTCTTACAACCCAATCATTTCTCCTCTGCACTTTCTTGCACTGTCTCACATGTGAGCTTCTGGGGACACTTCACATCCAAACCATGACAGGGATCATAGTTGCTAAGGTCTGGTTGTAGGTTGTCCCCCAGAGGTTCATGTGTTGGAAGGTTGGTCCCCACTGTGGTGTGAGAGGTAGGGAAGTGGGTAGGTCATTAAGGTGCTGCCTTGGGGAGGAATTCGTGTGGCTCCCTTGGAACCTTGGTCAGTTCCCTCAAGAGCAAAGTTTTACACAAGAATGAGCCTGACTCCTCCCCATACTCTGGCCCCCTGTCCCACAAGGTGGTCCCTGTCTCCCATGCATGCTGCCATCATGATGCCTTCTGCAATGATGTGACGTGGTGACCTAGCCAAGAGGCCCTTCACAAGAGGACAATGGGGCTGCCTGATCTTGGACTTTCACCTTCCAGAACTGTGAGCTAAGCGAACCTCTTTTCTTTTTAAACTCCCTGGCCTCAGGCATTTCATTTTAACAATGGGAAACCGGCCACGATAGTAATGCCAAGCTGTTTATTGGCCAATATCTGGAAATGCTTCTATCTTGTTCACTTTTCAAGTAGCTTACAGTGAAATGGGAAGCCTGGATCTTGTTATTCCCTCCTGGTCAGAGATGAAGTGCTTGTAGCTTTTAAAACTTCCTTTGTTTCAGTAACTTCCCCATTGCTGGTTGTTTTTGTTTCTCCCTCATATTCTTAAGCAAAGGTGCCGCTTTGTTGTTGTTCAAATGAGCTGGGATTGAATTTATTATACCTACTGTTTTTAAAATTTATAACTCAATACTTGTTTTTATCTTCATCATCCCCTTTATTCTGCTTTATTTTATTTGGTTTTTTTTTTTCTTAAAAATACTCTCTAATTTAGAACTTCTGTTTTTTACTTTTTTTCATTTTCAGACTTTTTGTTGAAGCCAGGACTTATAGTTCCCCCAATGAGTGCATCACAAATAATCTGTGCTGAGCGAGCAGTGCTTGGGTTAAATTGGAATAATGGTTTCATTTGCTACTTTTTAAAATAACAGCTTTATTAAAGTCTAATTCACTTAGCACAACATTTACCCTTTTAAAGTACACAGGTCAGTGTTTTGCTGGATGCTCAGAGTTGTGCATCCTTAGTGATTCTCTCATGTTAGAACATTTTCATCACCTCCCCAAAAAACTGCACCCTTGAGTAGTGTCTCCCCTCCCCTTGGCCCTTAGCAACACTGATCTGTGCTCTTCCTGATGGACTTGCCTAGTGCAGACGGGAAACAGAAGTGGAGTAACGCAGTGTGTGGTACTCTGAGGACTTTCTTTACTTCACATGCCATTTTCAAGATTCACCCATGTTTGGCAGGTACTGGAACCTCATTCCTTTTTATAGTGAACGGAAGACGCCTCTGTTTGTCCATTCATCAGCTGATGCGCTGCTGGGCTTTTCCACTCTTTGCAATTATGAGCAGTGTTCTTATGAGCAACTGTGCACAAGTTCTTGTGTGCCCATGTGTTTCCAGTACTCAATGACTGGAGTCGCCGGGTCACATGGTAACTTTAGGTTGGACTTGAGGATTACTGTGCTGTTCTCCAAAGCAGCCACCTCATTTTAAGTTCCCACCAGCAATGAATGAGGGTCCAGTTTCTCCACTTGACTGTCAACATTTATTATCGACTGTCTTTTTTTTTCTTTAGTTCTCCCGGCAGGTGTGAAATATATCACATTGTGGTTTGATTTGCATTTCTCGATAGGCTGATGACATTGAGCCTCTTTTCCTATGCTCATTTGTTTATCTTTCATTTTTAGTTCTTACACTCAGGCCGTTGATCCATTTTGAGTTGATTTTTGTGTATGCTGTGAGGTAGATAACAAAATTTGTTCTTCTGTGTGTAGATGTCCAGTTGTTCCAGCATTATTTGTTAAAAAGCCACATATAAGTTTTATCAAGAAAATAAAAAGAGATCTCTTCTAATATGCAGATGGATGATCTTGTAATTTTATTAAGTCATAGAACATGACCTACAGAATTCGGATTATAGTAACTTGTTCCAAGTGCCTAATCAGGTCAATTAATTTACCTAAAAGCTATCCCCATGCAAATCCCATTCTTAGTTCACATACTTAAGATCTGCACTAGCCCAGGAACTGTGCAGCAGTCTCTTTTCAGCATTGGTGATCAGAATTCCTCTCCCTGTCCCCCACACCCTTGTATTTTCACTCAGAGACTGAAACTCAAAAAACAGTGGATGTCAAAGGAATTAAAATCAGCATACTACAGTGACACAGCCACATCAATGTTTATAGCAGCTCAACTCACAATAGCTGAGCTATAGAACCAACCTAGGTGCCCTTCAACCAGATGAATAGATAAAGAAACTGTGGTATATATACACAATGGAATATGACTCAGCCTTAAAGAAGAATGAAATTATGGCATTTGCAGGTAAATGGATGGAACTAGAGAATATCATGCTCAGTGAAATAGGCCAATCCCAAAAAACCAAAAGCCGAATGTTTTCTCTGATAAGCAGATGCCGATTCTAAGTGGGGCAGGGGGATAGGGAAGAATGAAGGAAATTTGGTTTGTATAGAAGGGAGTGAGGGGAGGGTTGGGCTTGGGATGGGAAGGACGGTAGACAGAGACAGACGTTCTTACCCCGTATACATGCATGATTACACTAGTGCAGTGACTCTGCACCATGTACGGAGGAATGAGAAGTTGTGTTCCATTTGTATACTGTATGTCAAGATGCATTCTACTGTAAAATTAATTAATTAATTCAAAAAACAGTTGGGTGTGGTAAGTTTTGACATGGACGGTTTGGGGAGAGATTTCTGGTGACACATTTTATTTGAATATAAAATCCTGTGGAAGAAGAACCCTAGAGTTACTGCAAAAAGGAATTGTGATTTTTTTTAATAATATCCCTTCTTGGTGCAGATAATCCAATGGCAGACCCACTCCCTGGCAGAGGCCAGCATGGATGAAGGCTTTCTAGACTGGGGCTGTGGGGGCTGGGCTCTATCGTGACAACCTTGCTTAGTGCAGCCAATTTGTCATCGGCTCCCTCGGCTGCCATTCTTACTTCCCCTTAACCCTCTTAGTGAGCCTTCTAGTGTAGCAGATGCTAGGAAATGAAAACCCCACCTACCAGAGCCAGGATTCGGGGTGTGCCTCAGATTTTGCCCAGCAGAGGCCCCCATGGACTAGCGGGGGTGTGTGGTGGCAGTGGCCATATCAGGGAGATTGGAGGTCTGTGTAAATAAGGTGACAGACACTTTGATTTTCCACAGCTGTTCTGGCAGTTTCCAAAGACTGGTTCCTGGAAACATGGCTGCTGAGCAGCAGGTGGTGGGAAGAATTGATAGGTAGTTGGGTGGTTCCCTTGGAAGCTGTTGTTTCTGATGGTGGGGCAGTCAGACCTCGTTCCTGGGGTCTCACCGAGGTCCTAGAAGGTCCCCTGCACCTTCTGCTACTCACTTTGTTCCAGAGTGCCTCTTGTCCTCCGCTGCGGTCGGCCAGGCCCAGCCACCTCATCAGCAATGAGAGGCAGGCAGGCAGTGCGTCTCCCCACAGGCCGTCATCACAGCTGGGCAAGTGCTTCTTCTGAGAAAGGTAGGTCAAAATCGGAATAAAGGTGTTTGAGAGACCGTAGGAGCTCACTTGGGGGCCTGAGGAGTGGGTGCTGGACGGACATCCTGTAGATGGTGGAGTCTCCACTGAGCCCTCCTGGGAAGTCATGGCTGAGCTCAGCTTCCACAGGAATCCTAAAGAGGCCGAAAAGGAAAAACAGGCCTCCTCTGAAAAGGCTGAGGCTGAGGAGGAAGTTCAGGGCAAATGTGCTGCTCCAGCTCCCATCTAACCAACCCTGGGTCCTGGCCAGGTCTGAAGATGCAGGTGCACCCCAGCTATCAGCAAATCCCAGCCCAAACAGGCTCCACCCGCCATTGAAGACTGGCCTGCAACTCATGCTGCATGGGCCACTGGACGGGAAGGAGCAACCACAGAGGGCTTCCCTGTTCCCCCGCAGGCTCTTACCCAGAACACAGAAATAAAAACATTAGGAAAATTAGCATCAGCTTAGACAACACACGGTGAGAGGGGCCAGGACCACAAGATGAGGAGATAAACAGGTTGGGTGAGATTGGAAAGCGTTCTAAGGAAACCAAAGTTCAATATAGTAAAGGATCTGGAGCAGACAGAGAGGACAGCGTCAGATTTTATGCAATACACTATTTGATTTCTTTAAAAAAGCACCATAGATGAACAATCAAGAAGCGGGAAAAAAACAAACAAACAAACATAGACATGAGAAAGAAAGCAAATCTGCGAACTTCTGGCAAATCTAATCAAAAGGAAACATGGGCAAGCACGAAGCTAGAAATGAGAAATTTAAAGGGAAAGAAGTGGAAGGAGGAGCGTAATAGAAATGCAGGGGCTTTGACCGATGGCACCGCGTGGGCTCAAACAGAACATGCAAGTGGAAGCGGGCCGGGAACACCCGAACACTAAATGGCCACTGGATGATATGAAGTGCGTATTGTTAATGCTTTGGGTAGATGGTGGTATTTTCATTCTTCTTCAGAGTCCCTATATTCTGGACATATATGCTGAAGTATTTCTAGATGATATAATGACGATGTGACTGGTTCACAATAATAGGATGGATTAGCGGGACAGGGACAGGGACAGGGATAGCGTCGTCACTCATGAGTTGATCAGCGCTGAAGCCAGAGGAGGGAAGAGTAATGCTGTGTACCCTTCTCTCTGACTGTCTAATAAGAAGCTTTAACATTTAAACTGAGGTGAGAATAAAAGCAATAGGAGATTAAGAGCCTTCTCCACAAAACAGCTGAAAATCTTCACATAAAGGATGTTTTCTGGACGTATTCCTGGAATTGATATAAGAAGAAATTTAAAATGTGAATCTATTACTAACCACAGGAGAAATTTAAAATACAATTAACATATCCCAAAAGCATCTTGTGAACTTGCCAGGAGTTAGGTTATATCAGCTATTTCAGAGCAGAGAGAAAGATCTAAGACTACACAGTCCACTTCAGGAAGCTCGATTGACCCTGACTGCAGCACCCAGCAGAGACCAAGCAAAGCCAGATGACCATAAATGGGCCTCAGAAGAGTCATTTGAAAACCCTAAAGTAGCTGCAAAATTAAGTAGTATCTTAAAAGAATTTTCTCTCATGATCAAGGAGAGTATCTTATCTCGATGCCGAAAAAGTATTCACTATTAGGAAATCTATTAGGATATGTTATGGCAGCAGTTCTCACTTTTAATCATGGCTTAAAAGGTATTAAATATCACTGAAAACACACCCCCACCTTTTAAAAAGCCCTTTGGGGAAAACTAGAACTAAAGAATGCTGCTTTCACATGGTAATTATTCAAGCAAAGGGCCAGCATTTTCAGGAAGGAGCATTGAAAGTGTTTCTATTGAAACCAGAAGTGGCTGGCGAGCCTGCTATCAGCCTCGGTCACATTGCAGAGGAGATCTGGCTCACGCAATGGGGGTTGAAACAGAAATGTGGACTCTGAGTTTCGTAAAGGAGGTAAAAATTCATTATATACTGATGATACAATTTATAATCTGAACACCCAAGGGAATCTACTCTAAAGCGCTTAGAATTTAAAAGAAAGCTTGTAAAAGGAGCCAAATTTAAAATGTAATAAACGTACAACAGTCATTAGCTTCTCCACACACCAGTGTGAACCAAGCAGAAAGTATACTCTTATTAGTGTAAAGGACTTTGGTCTTCTTAGGAACGTGAAGAAAACAGCAGAACATCACTGGGGCGGCATGCACGTAAGGGATGAACAGTATATAATAAGATGTCACACAACCGTTAAATACCTGTGATGGCGTGTGGAGATCATTCTGGAAAAAGCACAACAGAATCAACAACACCAGAATCCCTAAGATTGTGTTCACTTTCTTTCCCTCCCACCCACCCTCCTTCCCTCTCTCCCTTCCTCCCTCCTTCCCTCCCTCTTACCCTTTTCATTTTTGTAGAGATAATATAGAATCCCCAAAAATAAAAATAAAAAAGATTGCAAGAAAACCTAAGAGATTTTAATAGTAATTACTTACATGAGATGGATTTTCAGACAATTTTTATTTTCTCTGTGCTTTTATGCTGTATTGCTCACATCGAGTATTACTTTTTAGATAAGAAAAAAATGTTAAATCGACTCAAATATAAAAGCAATCAACTGAAAAGCAATAAATTCATTGTCTACAGTAATTCTAAGGATTTGAGATGATGATCCTCTCAGTCAGCCCAAGTACGAGAGCTTTCTGAAACGCCAGCTAGCACCCAAGGGTAGGGTCCAAGGAGAGGTTCAGGGTGGCCATGGAAGCCTTCAAAGTGAATTTAAGAGAGTGAGGATGATATCACGGCAGGTGTTCTTTCAAAGCAGAACATAAGTTTATAATGCTTCTGGCTGCCAAAACTGGAAGGGGGACAAAATTTTAAAAGCCTCAGATATTCTTTGTGGATGCTCATCATCTTTATCTTCAAATAAAAGTATTTCTGTTTCTTCCTTCTGCCCCTTGGGCTCTAGTTCTTGAGAACTGTCTCATAAACTTCAGAGAAGAGAAAAAGACAAGGTGATAATAGTACAGAGTGTTCCATTTTAATGGCTATAAATACCTTCTAGAAGAGACCACCTAGCATGAAAACTTCACATCCTCCTAAGTCTTCCAGAAATTAACTATGAAGTTTTTGATTGCTTCCAACCTTGAGGAGTACGTGCCAGGTTGGCTTAAAACATTTGGAAATGGACACCCTGAAAGGCAACAAGCTACAAAAGAGCAAGAGCAAGTTCAAAAACCAGAAAGGCAACAAGCTACAAAAGAGCAAGTTCAAAAACAAAAATAAGAGATGCCGCTGAACAAAAAAAATCAAACACCAAACCTGATGGAATTATTTGAAGTCAACAGATAATGCTGGGGCCGCGGCAGAGCTACTTTTATGTTAAAAACCCAACAAGCACTGACTAAGCACCCACCATTTACAAAGATCGTGGTGGGACGCATGGAGAGAATTGATAGAACATCTCAAGGAATTTAGAAGAGAACTAAGAACTAAAAATAAATAGAACTCCCACAAACTAACATGGAAAAGCCAAGAGCCTAGTTTTAAACCCTGAGAAAAGACTCAAACAGACACTTCACAAGAGAAGGATGTGCGTACCTAAGTTCCTTCACATTATCAGTCATCAGAGAAATGGAGGTTAGAGCTGCAGTAAGACACCACTTCATATCCACCAGAACAGCTAAAGTAAAACCCATTATAGCATGGATGTAGAGCAACTGGGACGGGCAGGCATCACTAGGGTGGAGGGTACCACCCGGCCTGGTACCACCCAGCATGGTACCACCACGCTGGGATTGGCTTCCTTCAACCCAGCAATTCCATTTCCAGGCACCTACCCAAGGGAAATTAAAGCACTCTGCAGAGAGACATGTGCAAGACTGTTTACGGCTGCTTTATTTACAATAGGCATAAAAAAAAAAAAAACCCCACAAATGCCCACCATGAAGAGGTTTCACAAACTAATCCTGGTGCAGACAGAACGGAACACAGAGGTACAAACTACCAATAGGTTGGACGACACAAATGCACCTCGGAAAGGATGGTGGCAGTCACACAAAGAATACACGCTGGAGGCAGGTCTCCCTGAACCCCCAGGATGGGCAGAGCTGTTCTGTGATGATAACACTATGGCAATAAAAGAAAGCGCTCGCTCCCCAGGTTGTACGCGTGGCTAATAATGAGCAGGACCTGAGCAGTGGGGAGAGATGGCGCCTGGTGGGTAGGCTCTGCACCTTGACTGGGCTGATGGCTACACAGGTGTACAACTGTCCAGGCCTTCCAAACCGAAGCGTGCATTTTATTGTATTTAAATTATGTTCCATTATTTTTTAAATGCTCAGAAATGGTGAAATAGAAATAGCAGGTGTTTGGCAGCGTGAGTGTGTGTTGCAAGGACTTCAAAGCCCTTCTGATTTGTAATATCACCATAGAACAATGCAGCATTCTCTGTTTTATTTACCAATAAAATGCTCACTGCGCCATGAGAGGACATCAGGAGGGAGCATGGAGTGAGGAACCCAAGGGGAGGCCAGATGTGGTGGGAGGTGGGGACACACCTGGGGACCAGCCCTGGAGCGCCCGAGTCTCCAGCAGGAGCCTCAGAACAATCAGGCCAGCTCTCGTCACCAATGTCCAGGTACACTTGCTTGACACCAGGGGTTTGAATCCACAATACAATTTCCACCTAAGTCAGAACATCAAGAACACCAGAAGAAAATCGCAGAGCGTGCTCTTAGGGAGGTTTACGACAGGGCGATCTCACCTCCAGGGTTAAGATCATACCGCTTCAGACATCACAAAGTCACCACGGCCTGTAGCACGTGGCCGCATCCAAGAGTGTCAACGTTTGGGTTGGTTCTGGGAGCTGAAAGGAACTTGCGGAAAGCTCTGCGGGGCAGGTAGTTGCTATGTCAGGAGGCAGGCCTGAGAGCCTCTGAACGTCCTTGCCTGGGTATCTGCCCAAGTCCTGCTCGGGACACCTTGTGGGGTTATAAATGATAAAAATATAGACTTGCCTTAGGAGAATTTGCACATGGCCAAGGTCTGAATGTTGGTGGACCCCAAATTTCAAATCTTAGAATTTAATCCCCACTATGATAAGATTGAGGTGGGACCCAAGGAAGGTGATCAGATCAGGAAGGCTGTACCTGTGTGAACAGAATTAGTGTCCCTATTAAAGAGGTTGGAGGGGCATCCTTGTCTTCTCCGGCATGTGAGGACACAGCAAGAAGGCCCCACCTCTGAGGCAGAGAGCAGCCCTCTCTGGACCCCGGTCAGCTGCAGCCTTGACCTGGGACTTCCCAGCCTGGACCCACGAGTGGTAAATCCCTGTTATCCGTGAATTACGCCATCTGAGTGTTGTGTCACAGTGGTCCCAGCGAACTAAGACACACACACAATGGCTCTGGTTCATTTCAGTGTTTGCAGCACTGATCTCCAACCTTCTCTTCACCCTAACACACGTGAGCAGCCAGAAGAGCCACTGCCCATCTGCTCCGAGGCCTCCACAGGCTGGTGGTGTTCAGATCAACCTGGTGTGAAGACGTTTTGGGATTGAAAGTGCAAGAGGGTGGGCGGATTGTGATATGCACCTTCCCTCCTCCCCCATGACAATCCCCGATTCAATCAGGCATCCAGTTAACAGGCACCACCGTGCCTTACGTGTCTTTATTCGGGCCTCCATTCTTCTCTTCCTCCCTCAACCTGGTCTGGCTCCATTCCTCCTCTGCCTCAGCCTCCCCTCTCTCCCCTCTCTTGAGACTCCAGCCACCCTACACGTGAGATGTGCTGCCTCGGGACCGGCGCAGAGGCTGTGCCCCACCTACCTGCGCCCCACCTACCTGCGCCCCACTGTCCAAGTACCCCAATGGCTGACTCCTTCCCCTCTATAGGGAAGTGAAAGGGACCAACCTTGGTCATTCCTGCTTAAAACTGCCATTTGCCCTCCCACGGACAGGCTCTGTGGCCCTCCTCTGCTGTGCATGAAAGTACTCATCACCATCGAGGACTTTTGCTTATCTTATGATATTTGTTACCTTATCATGATATGTTCATTATCTTATTATGGTATTTATTCTTTATGGCCTGTCCCCCCTGCTTACAATGGCCATGGCGCTGGTCTGTATCTTACTCACCAGCATCTCCTACGCACCTAGAACCCTGCCTATCACACAATAGGCGTTCAGTAAATCTTTATCAAATGAATACATTTCTGTGCTCCTCTAGCTGACTTAATGACCATAGCATTACCATGGTAACATCTCTCTCTTCATCTGCTCCTTCCACCTACCCAACCCTCCACTCAAGGAAGGTTTATGGATAATGTTCTGAACGTCAAGAACCCAGTTAGCAAATTGAGTGGCCTGCAAAGACTCTTGTGGTAAGCAGAGGGGATGAGAGATAGTCTTGGCCCTACATTTGCCTGTCCTAGGAATCCTGTGACATCTGCTCAAGGCCAAGGTCCCCAGCCTGCTTCTGTGTCATCTTCTCCCTCTACTTCCCTCACCCCAGTGTAGCACCTGTGCAACCACAAAGTAAGAAAAGAGGACTTATTTCAGTGGGTCTTTCCTTGAACTTGGACTTGCATCAACCTGAACAGTCAAGGGTGTCAAGGTCATGCGTGGTAGAGAAGTTGATTCATCTCATTTGATGGTAAGGAGTGGATTCAGTCAGCTCACCTTACGAGCGGGGGCTTCGTAACGTATTTAAGGAACTACCTGGGGATAAGATGTATACTGGGAGACAGAACCTGCCATGTACTGGCCCCATGAAGGATGCACCTAGGGGGTTGTTCAGAACTGAAGGTGGCGCTGGGACCCACCTGCTAGCATCAGGCCTCCTTGGATCCTCACTAGGGCACCATCCTCTACTGTCTGTTGCTTTCTGCTTCACTCTAGCTGTCTCCTTGTTCTCCTCTGGAAACCATCTGTCTGACGCCATCCAAATCTCCATGAGAGAGAGTGTGACCTCCTTGCTAAGTACTATGGTCCTTACTTGGGGCTTTTATCCCATGGCACCTCACAAGTCATCACTAAGACCATGATGTGGCTGCCCTTGGCTTCAGCAGGACACGCAGCCAAATTCAACCTCTCCAAGGAGGGAATCATGGGGCATCATGATGGCTAACTTTATGTGTCAACTTGATTGGGCCACAAGGTGCCCAGACATTTGATCAACCCTTCTGAATGTGTCTGTAAAGACGGTCCTGGATAAGACAGATAAAAGTAACACTTGAGTAAAACAGATTGCCCCTAATGTGGGTGGGCCTCATCCAGTCAGCTGAAAATCTGAACAGACATAAAAAAGTTGAAAGCAAGGGGCCTCCTGCCTGACTCCTTGAGGTGGGACAGGGTGTTTTTAGCCTTGAGACTTGGACTGCAGCATTGACTGTCTGTGGTTCTCTAGCAGAGCCAGCTACAGATCTTGGGACTCCTCAGCTTCCATTATCACAGAGCCAGTCTTGGTGTCCCTGAACAGAGGACAGCTGAAGGTGCTTCTCACAGCAAGGCAGCCACGGCAGGTGTGTGGGGCAGAGAGTGGAACCCAGAGGGCTTGAGCGTGACTGTAGCATGGCCAGTTCCTCCTGAGAACGCTGTCCTCAGGACCCAGGGGTCATGCAAGTTGGTCTCCACTCAAACACCAGCCTCTTCTCCGTCTTCCCCACAGTCTTACTCCAGCCTTCAGTTTGGGTGAAAGACAAGCATAGTGTGAAAGAGTTCCGACAGTACTACCCTCCTGATTTCCAGTAGCTCCCAGCGCCATGACTAAGACATCCAGGGCATCCCAAACTCTCACTTCAACAAGAACCAGTGTGGATTTCGAGAAGAATCTGGACAACACTGGAAAGGGCCCTGAGAGACCTCAGAACACCCACATCTCCTGGGGCCTCCCTTAGCAAGCATCTGACCGTCACATCTTAGCTCAGTGACCACCTGCAAGGATAAAAAAAAAACAAGTGTTCTGAAGCCCTCACAAAGCCTAGAAAGCTCCACTGCATACAGCCACACCCACGTAATTCTGCTTTGGGAAAATCACAGGCAGCCAGTGAACAACCCGCTGGCTACTGTCTTGTACTCCGCAGTCTGCAGCGGGAACAGGGGAGGAGGCAGCTTGGAATCCCTTGAGGTTTGTTTTCAACGAATAGTTGCCAAAAGACTACCATGTACCAAACATGTGTGGTTGAGAGAGCCTGATCCTGCTAGAGTTCTCGTTTCAGTCTCTCTGTTCTGTCCTTAACATGCTGAAAGCAGAGGACAGGCCTGTGCAGGTCCAGTGGAGTTGGCTGAGGCCCTGATTCATGTCTCCATCCAAGAATAAAAATAGGGGCTGATCCATTCAAACAATCCTGGGAGATTAAAAGATTTCTCAGCGAAAACAAGACCTGAGATAAGCTGCCTACGTGGGAGTGAGGAGGCACGCCAGTTCCAGGACGCCAGCCGCGTCCGGGAAGGGCTCCCGCGGCCTGACGGGACTTGCCTGCAGCCTCTTCCCTCCCGAAGTCACACGTGTGTGCGAGAAGGAGCCGCCGCAGGCAAAGCCCTCTGCGCCCAGCATCCCGCTCACATGGTCGCTGCCCTGTCCTTCTCCCCTGGTGGTTTCTGGTTAAAAGTCAGCTGCTCCTGTGTTTAAAAGTATCTACTCCACGGATCGCAAATACCTTTAATCAGCGAAGTCCTCGCCTCCGTTTGTTCAACTTTTATGTCTTCCCTGTCCCCTTGTGAGAATGAAATTGGATAATTGTTCAGCTTTGACAGAGCTCTTGGCTCCTCAGGGGTTCACCGAGGATGGCCCAGAAAGGAGTCAGGGCTGGCTCTATGTGGCAGGACCACCCTCTACTTGAGACAGGCCAGTGCATGGTCAGTGTCTGTTAAGTGAAAAATTAGAGGTGCTATTGGGGTGGAGGTGTATTCAAAGGGGTAAGGGGACGTAGGTGGGCAAGGGAGAAACCTAACCTCAGCCCCCGCTTTCTCCCACCACCTGAACATCTGGAAGCAGACACCTGGACCAACTACACTTTGGCAGAGGGAAGAAGACTGGCTTAGAGAATGGCAAAAGAACGGCAAAAGAACAGACTGTCTTAGTCCACTTTTTGTTGCTAAAACACAATATCACAGACTGGATGATTTTCAAAGAAAAGAAATTTATTTCTTCTAGTTCTGGAGGCTGAGAAGTCCAAGGTCAAGGGGAAGAGCCTTCTTGCTGTGTCATCCCATGGCAGAAGGCAAAAGGGCAAGGAAAAAAGAGGAAGCCATACTCATTTTTCTAACAAGACCCCGACAATAACCCATCCTGTAATGCAGCCCATCACCTGCCATGAGGGCCGGCTCCCAACACCACAGCCCGGGGCCCAAGCCCCAGCACACAAGCTTTGAAGAACCCGTTCCAACCGTAGCATGGAAGCACTATGCTCTGAGCCTGCGCCCAGCCTTCTTGTTGGCCCCACCCGGGGAGGCGCTGGCCGTGAGTGATCCCTAAGGTCCTGAACGAGGCAGAGCCCCTGTTTAGGTTGTGCGGCTTTGTGTTCCACAGGGTGCGGTTGTCACTCAGTTTGCATGGATCAGCGCTGCCTGCTCCCAGGCCTGGCCCAAGCCTGCCATCTTTGTCTTCGCCCCGCAGAGTGCTCCCCACGCTCCCCTGGCCTGTTTCCTGGCTCTGAAGCAGTTGCTGCGTTCGATTCCTGAGGCTGCCATGAGAGGAGTCCCAACAGGTGGCTTAAACAGCAGAAGTTTGTTTCCTCTCAATTCTGAGGACCAGTCAAGGCGTCGGTGGGGCTGGCTCCTCCTTGGGGCTTGGACGGAGAGGCCTTTCCACACCCTCTTCTAGTGTTTGGTGGCTGCCTCACGCCTTGGCATTTCTTGGCTCTTGCAGACAGGTGACCCCAGTCTCTGCTTTTGTGGTCACCTCAAGGCATTCTCCCTCTGTCTATGTCTCTCCTCCTCTCCTTCAAAGGACGCCTGTCACAGTGGACTAACGCCACCCTACTGCAGCATGACTGCTTCACAAGATTACATCTGCAACGATCTTACTTCCAACTAAGGTCACACTCACAGGTGCCTGAGGTCAAGACTTCAGCATATCTTTTGGGGGACAGTGTTCAACCCATGACAGTCACCAAGTCCTACTGATGTGTCTCCTGAGAGTTTCCCCACCCAGCCCTGTCACCCCTGTTCAGGGCCTGTGGTGTGCACTGCACAACCTCTCTGGTCTCGCCATCCACCGGCTGCCTGGAGGCCCCCACACACCACCTTCCAAGCAGAAGGTCTCCATCTTGCCATGTCTTCACTTCCTGGCAAGGGAGGTCCTGTCCCAGAGTGTCCCCCTTGGTCTTTGGTGGCTTTTGCTTTTGACTGTGTGGGTGTGTGTGTTTCTTACTCCCTTCCATGTCTGAGGACGCTGGGCGATGGGGTGCCATAGCTAACCACCTCTGTGTCCTCTTTACAACAGCCAGATGGTAAAATATGAATGTGATGCTTAAATGGTTAATGTGATATGATATTCACGTCAACTTGGCCAAGCCACTGGATACCCAGATGTTTGGTTAGCTGTTGCTTCTGGGTATGAAGAGGTGGTGTGCAAGCTGCTGCACTGAGTTCCACACGAGGCCCTGCATGATGCAGGTGACATCATCCAATCACTGGGGCCTGAACAGAACAAAAGGAAAAGGCATTCGTTTTCCCCTTTGACTGCCTGAGCTGGGATATTTGTTTCTACTGCCCTCAAACTGGAAATGACATGTAGGCTCCAGCTCCAGGCCCGTGACTTGGGTGAGAAATCATACCACTGGCTCTCCTGGCTCTCAGACCTTCAGGCTCAGCCTGGATGTACCATGCGCTCTCCTGGGTCTCCAGCATGCAGATGGAGATCAGGGGACCCCTCCGCCTCCATAATCACAGCAGACAACTCTCCAGAGTGACACACGCTCTTGCTCCATCTATGCCAGGCAGCAGCTGGGGAAGGGTCTTCTTAGGGTAGAGGAAGGCTCTGAGAAGGACAGCCTGCACCTGTGCGCGGGAGACACACACCACCCCATCAGAAAGCACACCTCCCTTGTTTGGGTTTACCGCCTCTTGATGGACCCCTGGAGAGATAAATGTCCAGCCTCGTTGCACTGTGTCCAGGGGCAGCTGTAAACTATATTGCTTTGCTTAGAGACTCTTAGACTAAGAACCAGAGCACATGCTTTCTAGACCTTCCTCTGCCCCTTGCTACCCACCAGGCTCTTTCCTCGCCCTGGCTGTTTCCCCACCCTGGCAGGGTTGCCGGGAAGACTGTCTGCACCGGGTGAGGAGGAACCATTGTTGCTGGGTTGTTATTGTTACTGTCTTCCACATGCACAGCCTGATCTTCGCCTTAGAGAAAGAGTTTCAAATAAAAAGCAGCCGAGTAGGTTTTAGGAATCTGAGGGAAATGGAAATGGAGGTTTTCATAACTTTGGTCAAAAGACAGTCAGTGGCCTCGTTAGATCGCGGATAATCCAATGTTGGAAGAAGGAGCCTGGAAGCTCCGGCCAGGATGTATAGAAAGTCTGCACCAACGCTCATCCACGGCACCGGACTCGGAGCCTCTGCCTGCCGGGTGCTCACTGGGCAATGTCACTCTGCAGAGGGCCGTGTGCTTCATCACCCATTCCTGCAAGACCACAGACGCACGTCCCTCTGAACCTGTGAGAAGGCCACCTCCGGGCAGGCCAGGCCTTTCCCACAGTCCCACCACAGGAGGTGACGGGTGGGCCCCAAGGCCCTGCCTGGACCTGCCGTGAATGCCTTTCATGTACAGGTAGGGCAGCTGAGGCTCAAAAAGCAGGAACGACTTGCCCTTGACATTCAGCAGGACAGTGACCGAGATCCTGGACGCTTGGACCTCCTCAGGAGGCACTGCTGCTGGGCCAGGCGCTCCCTGCCTGCAGCCTGAGCATGCGGCCACTGCTGTACCCCAGGCTCTCCGCGTCAGGTGACCTGCCCGACAGCCAGCTCCTCGCACCTTGCCAGGACTCTCCCTTTCTTGTCCCACATGCTGCCAGAGAGACATACTGGGTGCTGTGACGGTGTCGTGGCATGTTCTCAGGGCTTACTGGAAGCTCAGCTGCTGGAAAACAATCCTGTGAGCAGCCAGCCCAGCGTGCACGTCAGCGGCTGCTCCAGGGCTCTGATGTCAGCGAAGGCAGGGCCGAGGCCCAGCCAAAGCCCTTCCCAGCTACCATCTTGTTATCGAGCCAGCCTCGCCCGCCTGTGTCTCCAGGCTGATAGTGGAGGCCTCTCAGCCACGACCCTGCTGGCTTCTGGAGCTTTCAAACTTGCCTCAAAAAAACAGACGACCCTCAGGATGGGAGCTGGGGGTTGTTTCCTAGGCAACGGCATCCCTTCCCTGGGCTGTGCCAGCAGAGCAGACCAGAACACCAGCAAAGGTGCAGGGGATTGAGATTCTGAGCTGAAATCACACAGATGGGCAGCCAGAGTGTTTACTTAGTATCCTGTCTACACTGGCCCCACTGATATCTGCTTGACTCTGTCTGAGAAGTGAGAAGTGTGCTCCAGAAGTCCATACAAAGTAGAGAGTTGATTGGAAGAAAGAAACGAAACTTCATTAGAGAGGTGAGGACAGGAACACACTGTCCTCCTGAAATGCCAATGAGAAGGGAAACCAAGACGCCCACACACCAGCGCCACAGCGATGTCTCCATCAGCTCCACAGGAAGCTTTTCCTAATTTTGTAGCAGGGCTCCCTCCTCCCTGCCCCAGAGGATAAGGCTGATGGGAAATGAGCCTGTTCAGTTAAGGGGGACATGAAGGCCCATGTCACCCACCCACCAAGAAGGGCAGAGGGAATCGTGACGGCTACTGGGTCTCCGACCTTGACCCATGGCAGTAGGAAGTCTGGGAAGGTGAGGACTTCATGCTGTTCCCTACGGGATCCATAGCCCAGAATGGTGGTTGGCAGGTAGCAGCTTGATATCCATGCTTCAGGCAGATGAGTGCTTGTGTGAATTTGGGTGTGCCTGACACTGTGTTCACACCGTGTCGTTATTAACAGTCTTCTCCACCCCCACGAAGCAGGCGTGATTCTCATCTTACCAACGTGGAAAGGGAGGCCTGGAGAGACCAGGTGCCTTGTGCAAGGGGCGTGGCAGTAACATGGCAGAGCATGGCTGGGACGCTCTTTGGTGACCCTCCAGAGCGCACGCACTGACCCACAGCACCCGCCACTCTCCCCACGTGCTGGGTCTCAGGGCAGGACGCTCGGTCCCTCAATTCTCCTTTGGATTGTGAATCCCAGCGCTCCTGAAGTAGCATGAGCAAGAGTGTGTGTGCCCACGCATGCCACGCCCTCCCATTCCCAGAGATTCAGGATCAAGCAACGTTTAACAGCCGCTGTTCTAGACTCTCAGAAGTACCTGTGGGGGGTGAGGGTCAGCAGCTGCCCCCGTGGCCCAGGCCTGTCCTGGCTTCAGCACTACAAGACTCCCGTCCTGGGAACCCCCTGTTGGTAACGGGCCCCGAGGAGCCCCAGGAGAGGGGGAGGACCATGAGTCTAGGTTCCTGGTGCCTGTCCTGTCTCAGCAAGAGAGACAGCTAAGAGTCGCAGGCATCTGGGGAGCAGGGGCGGCAGGGAGGAAGTCTGGATGTTGGGACAGCAGCCCTAGAGCCTCCTGGCTAAAGCTCTACCACAGACCCCAGGGAAGGGACCTGCCTTCTCACATTGCTTTTGGGAGGCACTGGCTTGGGGCAGGCTCAGGGAGGTGCGCCAGGCAGCGGAGGGTGGGTGGCTGGTCGGAAACACCTGTTACACCAGGTTTTGGGCTCCTATCTGCTCAGGTGAGCTCCGGGGTCACACCAGGCTGGGACAGTGGGCACTGTACTGGCCTCATCCACGTGAGAGTGATCTCCCCTCCCAGATCCACTCAGCAGCGTCCAGGATTCCCCAGGAATCCCATGGACAGCCCTCCAAGGACCAACATTCCTACAGGGGTGAGACCTTGTGGGCCCCAAGGAGTGACTTGTAGGCATGTGCCCTGGAAGCGCCCCAAGTCCAGGACCAGGTCCACAGTGTGAGCTGTGTTTGGTGCTGGTGGGAGCTGCAGCCTTGGCAAGACGCCTGGCTTCTCCAGGCCTGAACTGCCCCTGTGAAAGACAACGGAACAGGCCCGGGGCCTGGACCCCAGGTCTCCCCGACGCTGCCCCAGGAGGCCTGAGTTGGAAACAGAGTTGGTCCATCTACAGTCCCCAGGGTGTGCTAAGGAAAGCAGGGGGCTGAGTGACGCACATTTCCTCCACGGGCAGTCACCTCGCTGAAGAGCCTGGTCTGCCCCCGTCCTGTGCTGCTGGTGACCCCAACCCTGTGGTGCCGCAGGCCTGACTCAGGCTTTTGAGTTGGGAGGGGTGTGCTGGGTGAGTCCTCCTGCCCGCTCTCTGTTGCCTCAGTTCAGGGCACCCTGGCCACGAAGCAGTTTGGAATGTGTATTCTGGTCTCTGAGGACAAGCTCCAGATTCGCCTGGAGCCTGCCTCACCTATGGGAGGGCAGCCCAGGGCTTCCAGAAAAGACAGGAGGGTGGCGTCTGTGGGTCCTGCAAGGCATAGCTGTCCTGCAGCAAGCCTCCTGAGAGGTGGCTGCCTCAGCACCCAGGCCTTCCTGGACCTGGCCTTTATTGGCCTAGAGATGTGCTGTTTGGCCACCAAACCTATCAGATGACCACTGACGTTGAGAGGCTGTGGGCCACCCCCAGCAGGAGCAGAGCCCCAAACCACAGCTGCACACTGCCTGCAGGACCCCTGTGCTGAATCGGGCTTTCAACCCAAGACCAGGGAGAGCCGTGACGCTGCCGTCCCTCCTCAGCATTCTTAGGGTGCAGAGGACAGGCCTTCCAACTGGCCTGTCCAATCCCAGCAAGGCCCCGCGCTAGGCCTGGCTGTGATCCCTGGCACCAGTCTGGTGTTTCAGGAAGAAACCAGCTTTCAAAGTGACTTCATATTGCTGTGAATCACCTATCTGATTGGAATGAGGGTTTAGGCAGATTTCGAGATTGCAATTGCTTCAGAAGGCAATTCACCCCTGGGGTTCCGGGCACCAGAGAGCAGCACATTGGCATATAGCCAACTCGCAGGCCAGCGGGCCACCGTTGGGCTGGCAGAACCCAGTCAAGCTGACTCTGGGTACTGGGATTCCTCTGTGACGGGTCCCTCCCTGTCCTTGACCCACCCCATCTGAGCAACATTCATTTCACCCGGGAGACCAGAGGGATCCTCCAGTCTTGACCAGGTCTCTCCAGCCACTGCCCCTATAAACAGCGCCCGTGTCTGTGCCTCTCCCAGGAGCTTCCTCATTCCCTGCACTGTTGTGCTGTGAAGTTATCCACCACCTCACAACTGTAGCCACCCTCCAGGTCCCCGTGGTGGTCAGCTCCCCACGCTCCCTCCTTTAGATGAACAGCTCGCTGATCTTCTGCAGACCCAAACCCTGAGCCCTCCTTGGTTCCGTGTGGTTCTGGAATGCTTCATGGCCTTATCCAGCCTTTTTCAGGTTTGTTCTCACTGATGGCCTCCCTCTCAAGAGTGTGGCAGCCGTACCAGGGGGTGTTCTCACCAATGTCACCTCCCTTGTTTCAGCCATTATACTTCTGTTAACATAATCTAAAATTCCACTGGCTGTGTTGGCAGCTCGTCCCAATGGTGATTCATAATGAGACATAGAGTTAATACAAACTCGTGTATAAAAGGCACTGTCTGGACCCACCTCCCCCAGCGGGTTAGGGTTAGGGTTAGTTTTAGAGCTAAATGCCAGCCTTTACATTTGTCCTGATTACGTTTCTTTTTAGTTCAGCCCATCCTCCCTTCCTTATCTTCTAACACGATTGTCTGTGATGACTACCCTCTGCAATGGATCCAGGAGATAATCTGCTGAGCAGCGTCAGCTCTTGGACACACCAGCTGTGCCAATTTACAGCTTGTCTTTCCTTACCGTTTCCAAAACCCGTGACTGCAGGTGCTTATCCGTGGCTGAGCTGAAAGAGATGCGGAAGGCCACCTGGTTCAAGCTCTTCATTTGACACATGAAGACACTGAGGCCAGGGAGATACAGGGCTGCTACCAGGTGTCACAGAGACCCACCTGGTTCATGACTCACCATTCCAACAGTCAGGTTCCCTAAGTTATCACTCAGCCAGAAAACCATGGGCACAAGTCTACTGGCAGATTCCCCAAGGGTGGACAATGGAACTCTTGCCCCCGGGGGGAGGAGAGCCCGGGTGGGCCCTGCCACGAGAGGACATTGAAAAGCCACAGCCATCCATCCACTGATGAAAGGGCCCGGGGTGAGCCATTCCCCAGGCCAGAAAAGGAAGGAAACAGGGTTTGGGCGACCTGGACCGTGGGGAGAAGCACCCGCTAAGTGCCTGCTGTGTGTCCCTGGAAGCTCCAGCGCAGGCAGCCCTTGAGCAGCTGCCAGAGGCCAGGCCAAGAGGCAGGGCTGGCGGCTGCGCCAGCGGGTCCGGAGGCAGCTTTGCAGAGGCCACGGAGGCGGGAGGCAATCTGGGCTGTTCCGGGAAAACCCCAACCTGCGAGCCCTGGTCAGCGGGAAGCCCAGGCCCTTCCCGAAGGCCGCCGGTCCCCGGGCGTGGGCGCCGTTCTGGAACCCGAGCCGCGGCCGCAGCTGCGCAGGGACCCGCGCACCGCGCTGGACGCATCGCCCAGGCACACGGCATGCAGCGCACGCAGCGCACACCGCAGGCCACCGTATCCTACGCTACACACACCACGTGACACACCGCGTGACAGCAGATGCCGCCCAACCCTTGCACCCTCCATACACCACACGGCACACAACACACAATGCATGTGAGCCACCCAGCAGCGCGCATCGCACCACACACTACACACAGCACAGCACCCAGTGCACACGGCACACGGCACACAACACAGATGTCACACGCAACCACACACACTACACACACTCACAGTGCACAGCACTCCCCACACGCATTGCGGTACCCAGCACACACTGCAGCCACACTGCACACCGCGCCCCCCGCACCGCGCGCACGCCTCCCTGTGCCAGTGAGAGGAGCGGCCGGGTGGCGCAGGCCTGCCCTGCTGGGCCCTCACACAAAGCCAGGACTGGCTCTGCTGGTGCGAAAGGGTCAAGAAGGGAGGAAGGAGGGTGACTGGTGGGGACACCATGCCACCTCCTGCCCCCACCTGGGTGCTGTCTGCTGACTGGAAAGCTTGTGAGGGCTGCAGGCAGCTGCCAGGAGGGTGGCCCGCCTTCTGGGTCAGCAGCGGGGACTGTGGCCTCCACCACCCTCTGCCATGCTGAGGAGAGAAGGGAAGAGGTCCCGGGAGGCTCCGGGACTGAGTCCATTGATTTCTAGCTCACAGAGTGACTCCTGTGTGAATCACAGCCTCCTCCAGGCCAGGTCTGTGCAACACTGCATGGGGGCACCCTGGCATCGCCCGGAGAAGTTTCACATGCTGGCTGAGCTCACAGCGGGCAGGTTGGATTCTGTTGGTGGAATGAAAGAGAAACATTTGCTCAAATGAAAGAGCTTCAGGATCTGAGCTTGGTTTGGGGAACTGGAAGGATGTGTGTAGTACCGTGTCACCTGGCAAAGCCATTACTCAGCAGAGGTGGCCTTCTGGGCCCCAGGGCACCCTAGATGCAAACATCCAGGAGGATTTCCAGAGAAGATTTAAAAAAAAAAAAATCCAAAGCCAAGAAGACACCTAGCAACAGAAGCTTCCCTGAGACCTGGAAAAAGAACCACCCAGGACCGGGGGCCTTCAGGGACAGTCTCACCCTCTGCATGGTTCCAACCTGGGATTCCAATCAAACCACTCCTAGATGCCTCCATGGCCCTTGTCAGCACTAGGAATGAACTCAGGGCAGACATGTCATTTTTAGGGACATAGTTTAACCCTGTGAATGATAGAAAGGCGAAGAGGTTTTGCATGCTGGGTCGGAGGGACTCTGCGGGCATAAAATAAACTCAACCTCCCTTGCTGACTCCGACTTGGAACTCTCTTTAGAAGGTATGGGTTGGGTGGTGGTGTGATTGATTGATTGATTGGTACTGGTGACTGAACCAAGAGCACTTTGCCACTGAGCTACATCCCTAGTCCTTTTTAATTTTTGTTTTGAGACAAGGTCTCACTAAATCACTGAGGCTGGCCTCGAACTTGCAATCCTCTTGCCTCAGCCTCCCGAGTCTCAGGTGTGTGCCACTATGCCCAGCAAGTAGGGTGTTTTTAATCATTGGCAGCTAACGAGAGTATCAAGATCTCAGGAGTCCAAAACCTACTCCTGCATTCACCCACTGAATGACCTTGAGCTGTTTAGCCCCTCCTGGGCTCTGTTGTCCTGTCTTGAAAGAGGACAGCATAACGTGTCCCTGGGAGTCTTGCAAAGATCAGACGTGACATGGCCAGCACAGGCCAGGCTTGCTATCAATTCTATTTGCCCCTGGATTTTTTCCCACAATAGGTCATATGCAATTTAGAAAACAAAAATAATGATTTGGGTCTTTTATTTATTGAACTAATCAAATAGATGACTGTAAGGCTATTGAAATTGTTTTTGGGTTTTTTTTTTTTTGTTTGGGGGGGGTTTTGCTCTCTGGGTCTTTTACTTAAAAATATTGAAGGAAAAAGATGGGGGGGAGGATGGGAGGATGGTGAGGGAGGAGGGAGGGAAGGTCAGAAAGAGGGAAGAAAAGAAAGAAGAGGGAGGAAGGCAGGGACAGATAAGCCTATTCTGAGCAACGCCACCCCTCTCTTCTTGCCCCCTCCTCCCGAGAAGGCTCAAAGTCCCCCATCGGGACTGGCCTGTGGCACCTGTTCATGAAGACCTTCTGGTTCTTGAAATGACAGGCTGAATGAATACAGGGGCAGCCAGGCGCTTGGAGATGCCGGGGGCAGGCTGCCCAAGTCAGGCAGTGTGCACCGAGCCCAGCACCAGCTCACGCGGCAGCATCTGCTGAAGGAGTGAATCCTCTGGCAACTTCTTCAAACTTTGACAGGTTACTCTTTTCCATGGCCTGCTGCAGAACTGGGACCCCTCCCCTCCTTTTCTTGGTTCTTTTTAGTTACCCATGACAGGAGAGTCCCTTTGACATAATCATACAGCATGGAATATATCTTGTTCAAATTCAGACCCCAGCACCTCTCCTTCCCTTCCACTTCCTGTTCCCTTCCTTCTATTAGTCTCTCTGCTATTTACCCATAGTTATTTTTTAAAATTAATTTCTTATAGATATAATGATGAGATTCACCGTGGTGTGTTTATACATGGACAAGGGAAAGTTATATCAGATTCATTCACTGTCTTTCCTATTCCCACCCCCCTTTCCTTCCCTTCATTCCCCTTTGTCTAATCCAATGAACTTCTATTGTTCCCTCCTCTCCTCTTACTGTGGGTTAGCATCCACATATCAGAGAAAACATTTGACCTTTGGTTTTTATGGACTGGTTTATTTCACATAGCATGATAGTCTCCAGATCCATCCATTTACCAGCAAATGTCATAAAGTCATTCTTCTTTATGGCTGAGTAATATTCTATTGTGTACATAAACCACGCTTTTTTTTCCATTCATCTGTTCAAGGGCACCTGGGTTGCTTCCATAGCTTCGCTATTGGGAATTGTGCTGCTATAAACATTGATGTGGCTGAATCACTGTAGTATGCTGACTTAAAATCCTTTGGATATAGACCCAGCAATGGGATAACTGGGTCAAATGGTGGTTCCATCCCTGGTTTTCTGAGGAATCTCCACACTGCTTTCCAGAGTGGCTACACCATTTGCAGTGAGACTCCAGCTTAACCTGTATTCATGCTGTCCTGGCTCAGACTAGAGCTGCTGTGTCGGCCCCTGCTTGTAGGGTTTGGAGTCCATTTCTCAGGCACATTCCAGGCCTTCCCAGAGGCCAGAGGCCAGAGGCGCAGAGGACATGAGTGCTGTGTGTGACAGGGCCTGTCACCTTCTCTGAGTGGCAGAGGGGAGGAACACGTGGCTTCTAGAGAGGCGAGCGGGTGACAGCTGATTGAGCGCCACAGCCAGCCGGCCTCCAAGGTGGGGGACAGGGAGGCCCAGCGCCCCCAAGAGCCTTGGGGAAGGCAGAGGTTGGGGGCCAGGACACTCATATCCTACGTATCAACTGACGCCCCAAGAGATGCTCTTTGAGCAACAGCAAATAAAGGCTTATTATTTAACTTCAAAAAGAGCAGCTAAGAAACCAGAACAGTGTAAGCACCAGACAACGAGCTGAGAGGCTACAGCTAACGCCCCAAGTGAGTGTTTTGGAGGTGGCGTCCATACACAATGTGTGGGGACAGAATTATCCAGGACTAAAGGCAGGAATCATCAGGAGATTTCATTTCCAGTGGCCACTACCGTGGAGCAGGCCAGGACAGGGTGGGGAGGGCAGGGGACTCCACGATCCAACTTCTGTGTACCGTTGAGTTTTTTCCTCCAGCCCTGGCTAACTTACAAAAAGAAGCTCTGCTTTGTGTCCAGAAGTGCTCCTGCTGGCTGAGTCAGCCTCTGAGGGTGAGGGGTGTTCTCCACACGCCCCCAGGTGAGTCTGTGACAGGGGCTAAACCTGACTGTGAAGAGAATGGGCAAATGCTTCCATGACGAGTGGAGGATCTGAGAAGTCACACAGGTGTCCCATCTGCCCAGAGACTGGAGATGGGACCAAAACCAGCAGCAGAGGTGGCCACCAAGACCCAGCACCCGTGCTGCGCCTGCACTATGCATAGACCCCTTGCCTCTGCAGCCGGCTGCGGTGGTGATGGTTGTTTTAACATCACTGTAAAATTAAGAAACTAAAACATTGAAAGCTACGTCGTGCACAAATCATTTCTCATGATGTCCTTGGCAGGCACCATCTCCCAGGAGCCTCCCGGTGCCCGGCGACCTCTCATGGAGACCCCCCAGCTGTGCACACGGAGGCAGCCGCCCTTCCAGGAAACCTCAGCGTTTTATCAAGGTCTTCTACAGAAAAGCCCAAGAAAAATACAAACTGATTCTAATTCCCAACCAGCCCACAGAGCCTGGTCAAAGCAAGTCAAGACCCTCCCAGCAGCTACCTTGCTGCATTTAATCTCAGCAGTGCTTATCAGATCCTGCGTTGTGAGTCCCTTGAAGAAAGAAGAGGCAGAAAGTTTCCTTTGGTGCTTTGGAGACTGATTTCAAAGCAGGCCTTGAGGTCAGCTGCGGAGATTCTGCTGGTGGAACTGCAGAAGAAACAAAATGCACCTCCTTGATTTCGTAAAACGGAGCATCACAGACCACCCGAATGCCAACTCCCCCAGACCTGAGCGCTGCAGAAGCCCCCTACCTGCACAGCCGTTTTCCATTGATGGGTGGGGGCTGGGAGAGGTGCAGGTTGAGGCCTGCTCTGCTCCCCTGGAGGCTCTGCATCTTGACCCCTGAGCTGAGCGAGGAGGAGCCCCTCCAGAGACCCGCTGCATGCTCAGCTTGCTGCCAGACACCTTGGAGGACAGATTCTCTTGAATTGTTTGAGTTTTGCTTTCTTTGGACAGTTCTCACTATGGGCTAGAGATTCGGGATCTTTAGGTGGCATCTGACCCAGTCAGGGTGACCAACCATGATAAACCCAAATCTGATAAGCCCAAGACCTTGGGATCCAGTCCCAATATCCTGATGTAGGGATAGCAGATTCGAAGTTCCAGGGGTGGAGAGTGATCGGGATAACAGTGACAGGTTGGCATTATGAACTGTGGGCCTGCAGCAAGGAGGGTCGATTTGCTGGCACCCTGAAGCCGGCCATGGCAGTGTCTAATTCCAAAACCAAACAACTGGGCAGCAAAAGAACAAAGAAAGCAAAGAGCAGATCAAGCCTCCACTGCCGTCTTTCCAAAGGCCAAAGAAGATTCCATCCCAACACAGTGGAACCCTTCTGTGCGACTCACGTCCCAGTTCCTAGGGGCTCTCTTCTCTTCTGCAGATGAACCTTGCCCCTTCTGGCAGGACACTCTCTTGCTTACCCTCTGTTTTAATGCAACAGTAGCTCTCAAACCTTTCTGTGGAAAATCTCATCCATCTCTCCCTTCCAAGACCCCATCCCTCTCCCTTTCCCTCTATGAAAGATCAAGGCCAAGCTGGCATTGCAGATGGGAGACCCCTAGAGAGGGGTAGGGAAGAGAAACTGGGATTATTGGTGCATGTAACATGGAGTCCCTGAAACCCTGTTAATACTTGGTTGATGTGCTGGACACCATATTAACTGACTGGATGTAATAGGTGTATAAATTGGGGTTTCCCTAAGTGTGTTCTGAGGGCACTCTTCCAGAGAGATGCGCCTTGTATGAGGATTTGATGGTTCAGTGTAGGAAAATGTGTCCTCCCTTATGCATCTTCTGAAGAGTTTCAGTGACATTAGATTTCTGGTAACTCCTACAATAGATTTCCCTAGTTGTCACTGGCTAACCCTAGATTTCCCTGACCCATTTGACCACCAAAGTTACTTGTTCACAGAGAAAGGAACTACTGTGGTAACCTCACAGTGGGTCCCTGCAGACCCACAGGGTGGACCTTGCCAGTGTACTAGTATACTGTGTGTGGCCGCTGGAGCCCCAGGGAGTGTCCTGATCACTGGGGCATTTGTGGTGAAGTAGCCCCAGGCTTGATTATTCTCAGCCAGGAAGCTTTGTAGGTATAGACAAGCCAAGGAGGCAATTCAGTGGTGGTTTTTAAAACTAGGTAGAAACTTTGGTGGCATTTGGCCTCCACGTGAGCAAAAAAGCCTCTTGGGGACCACCAGACCAGGGTGGGTGTTGAGGAGACCCAGGCATTTAGGAAATCTGGACCAGCAGCCAGCACTGGCTCTCACAGTGGCAAGTAATGTAACTCTGTAGCAACCAATGGGACCCCTAACTTGAAGCTTGCTTGACTTTGGCAGAGGACTCAAAATAGAAGACCCAGGCCATTGACCTTGGTGCTCCTGGCTTCTGCCTCCAGACCTGGTCCTGGTTTAAAAGCCCCCAGATCCTCACTCCTGCTTCTCTGCTGCACCCCTTCTTCAGCACAATGGCTTCTTAAATTGAACAGAGACTTGGATCTTCCCCAAGACCTGGAAGAGAACTTGGGCTGCTGGAGGGCCCCTGGGCCCAAAGCAGCCTGGGCATCAGAGCTGCTTTCTGAAGGCCACTTCCAGATCTGCAGCTCCAAGCATTTATTTTGCTATTTTGTTTTTGCTTTTGGAACTTCTTTAAACACACCTCAAAGAAAAGAAAACTCCTATCTGAAATGTATTCCTTTTAGAATCCAAGAAATGACTCATACAGGCTGTTTTGGCATTTATGTTCCCTGTTAAGATGATTAGATTCATAAATTCTATTTCTGAAATGTAGGCTCTGTATCTCAAATATTCTTTCAGAACAAGAGAAAAATAAAGGCAAGAAAGAAAAAGAAAATCCACACTGGGACGGGGGAGGATTGACACTCCTATTTACAGATCTGGTGTTATTTGAATGTATGCTGTTTGCCACTTACTTTTATATTTCATCATCTATTTTTAAAACAGAATTAAAGAGGTTGGGCACATTCTTCGGAAAAGTTGCTTAAACCGTTCTTTGGATTTGGTCTTGCCCACGTATGAGCCTGGAGCAGAAAAGGTTCTGCTTTTATCCAAATGTGCACTGACCTCAGCCTTTGAAAGGAACCAAATTCACATGCACAGATGAAGTAGAAAACCATGCTCAGTGAAATCCAGCCACAGCAGCACAAATACCTCCTAATTCCACTTACACACAGTCCCTGCTGCAGTCCAGTGCAGAGTAGGATGGTGGGTATGGGGCCGAAGAGATGGGGCTATTTAATGAGCAGTCTGAGTTTGGGAAGATGAAAATGTGTCAGAGATGGATGGTGGCGATGTTGTACCTCCATGCGAATGCACTCAAAGTCATTGAGCTGTACCCTTACAGATGGCTAGAATGGTAAGATTTATGTTATGCATATTTTACCACAATGAAAAGAAAAAGTTCTGTTTCCCTGGGAGCAGACTTTGAGAAATAGGTGGGCTGAAGCTTCTTTCTGCTGGTTTAACATCTCACCAACACCAATAGTCCAGAAATAACTGAGTGACTCCATCTTCAAAGCCAAGGGCAAAGTCCTATTGCATCGCAGAACTGGTCCAGTTCCAGGGGACCAAGGTGGCTTCTCACGGCCGTGCGATGGACTGTGATAGCAAGGAGCAGGTGCAGGCCTCCTCCCTGGGAAAAAACCTCAACCATGGGAGCGGATGGCCGCTGAGATCCGGGTTAGGTCAGTGTGGCCGTTAGGAAGCTCACACACCTACCCCTTTGTTCTTGTTCAACTGCGGAGTGTTCAAAGGGCCGCGGCCCTCTCCTTGGCCATAAAACCAACCCTAATCTAAAACCACACTTTGATTTCTAACGGCACAGGAGCCCGAGTTCTTAAAGAAGTGTTTTGTTTGTTAGATAATTTTTGATAACTCTATAAAGTGTGTTGCCTGTGATAAGAGACTCCATGAGTGCCCTCTCAAGAACAACCACCACACCTTAAAGAAGTATTCTGTTGTCTGCGTCTTAAATAAAAGACAAAGCAGCAGGACTAGAGATCTTTCGAGAACTTCACTTCTGAAAGAGCCTCTGGTATGACTGACGCCATGCTCAACGCCCATCTCAGGTGCCCCATGCTTTCCATGTAAGGCCCACCCACACCTCAGATCACACATTAAAGGTACAGATGGCGGGGCAGGTGGCCAGTCGTCACATTCCAGAAGCAAGCTCCGTGAAATACATTCATCTTTTAAACTCAGTCTGCCCAGGACATCCTACTCGTCAGGTTTCTCTCTTTACAACGCCTTGTCGTGGGTTTTGGGGAAGTAGTTAGTAATTGTGAAAGACAGGTTTTATCCAAGATAGACCAAACAGTCAGGCAGATGTGACAGGTGAGAGGCTGGCCACACTGTTTTCACATGCGGGCAATTCTCACTGTCTTCACTGGGCTCGTTTGGAGTGATGTTAACAGTCTAGCTGGGTTTGCTCTTGGTATCTCCAGACCCCTCCAAGAGGATGGACCCTGGGGCCAGGAGGCAGGGGAGACAATAAGAACTGCACGCCAGCATGCCTGGCAGGCTGCACCGGGAAGGTCTCGTGACCAGAGGCAAAGAGCAAATCCAGAGGGAAGGCTGCAGTGCCGTCATGTGAGCTAGGAGGCCGGCCACCAATCTGCCCGAGAGTGATGACATCCAGCTCCCGGGGGCGGGGGTGACTCAGGGAAGGATGTCTCACTGGCGCTCTGTGGACCTCTGGCCCCTCCCACTCTCCTTTATGGCAGGGCAAAGGAGGGTGAGATTCTGTTTCTGGAGACCCAAAAATAAGCCCCAGGAGAGCCCCTCCCAACAAGGCTTATGTTCTGTGATCACAAAGGCAAGCAGCAGCTGGAGCCTGGCACGGACCAAGCCCAGCACAGACCTAGGAGAACTCTGGAAAGAGACCCTCTGGGTCATAGAATGCCAGCATGCTGTCCCTTCCCCTGGAGTGGAAGCCAGCCAGCACCAGCACCTCCCTGACCTTTGGAAACTCCCTCAGCTGTAAAGAGACCAGGAAGCAGGCAGGGCTTTCCTCGGCCTTCATGTGTCCTTCCTCGGCTTCCTGCAGGTCCAGCACACCTCAGTTGCCACCCACTGCCCCTGGGTGCTCCACTAATCCCAAGAACAGGGCGAGCAGTCCTGGTTTAATGGGAGACTAGGCTAGGCCTGGGGAGCTGTGGGGAAAACCACTGGCCAAAGGCAGCCTCCCTCCCTTCCTTCTTTCCTGCCTTCCTTCCTTCCTTCCTTCTGGAGCTATTTGCTGAGCCACGGTCTGTGTTCTGGGTGTTGGGAACTGGTAGGTAGCAATACGATAAATGCCTCACTCTCATGGAGCGGAGGGTCTAGGGGCAGCACTGAACACAGACTTCAAAACTGACACCTGCCACAAAGAAAACCACAGATGCCATGGTGAAGAGCACTGGCAAAGGGTGTGGCCACAGCCAGGCTAAGACAGCGAGGCCAAGGAGCCTGAAGAGCAAGGGGACAGCTGTGGGGGAGAAGGCTTGGAGACGGTGCCCAGGGTCCCCTGGGCTCTGTTCTTGCTTGGAGCCCTGGAGGTAGGATGTGAACCCCAGGAGGACTGGAACCCTGCACATGGAAACCTGTCACCCTGCACACCCCCGAGGAGGCTCCTCCATCTCCCACCCCTCTCTCCACCGTAGGCTGGAGACACATCCACACATCCCCTGAGGCAGGCTCTGCAAGACGCCCACCCAGCCCTTCCCGCCCTTCCCACTCATTCTGTCGCTGCTACAGCAGCCTCCCTCCCTTATCTACAGCTTCATTTTCTGAGGTTTCAGTTACCTGAGGTCAACTGAGGTCTGAAAATATTAAATGGAAAGTTCCAGAAATAAACAATTCATAGGTTGTAAATTGTGTGACATTCTGAGTAGAGTGATGAAATCTCGTGCCGTCCAGCCCCGTCCTGCCCTGGACATGAGTCATCCGCCTGCCCAGTGCCTCCACACTGTGTAAGACACCCACCTCTTAGTCACGGAGTGGCTGGCTCAGCTGTCGGATGGACTGTGACGGTACCACGCTGCTTCTGCGGGGCTCTGTGCTGTCTTCCCCTGGGGGTCCCCATCAGAGAAGAGGAGTTCTGATTCAACTATACCAGTCCTTCTCAGTGTCCCTGGGGGGTTATTGGCAATTTCCAAGGACATTTTTGGAATGTCCATTTCAGCACAAATGGACAGAGGTACTACTGGCATCTGATGGCAGGATCTGCTGGACCCCACAGTGTGCATGCCAGCCCCAACAGAAATGGTCCCACTCAAATGAAAATAGTGGGCACGAAGGAGGGTGGTCCCAGGAAGAGGATTCGAGAAAATTTTATTCCAGAAAAGAAAAAGAAAAAAAAAAGACCAATAATAAAGCCAGCTCAGCTCCCTTCAAAATTAAAAATCTTCCTCCTCTGTCATATTGGAAAACAAACGAGCTTCTATTTCAGTCCACGGGATTTGGCTGGCTTGCTGGCCCTGACACGTCATGGACAGAGAAGTGTGGTTTGCGGCACCAGGAGGCAAAGTCCCAGGGTGGGCAGGGTCATATTGTGGACAGGCAAATAAATGACCCTCAGCTCTGGGGCCACTCAGAGCTTCTAGAAGCTGGGACACACCCAGCTGGGCCCTCCCTGTGGGCAGTGGCTAGACTTCCCAGAATCATGGATTTTCACTTTTGAACTCTACCCTCCTCCCTTATACCTGGTCACGAGAGCTCCCAAATTGAAAAATATCCTTAAATGAAGGCTGAGGGTTTGACTCAGCCATACAAAGTGTAGAGTACTTGCCTAGCGTGTGCAAGGACCTGGGTTTGATCCCCAGCATCACACACGTGTGCGCGCACACACGTGAACACAGAGACAGGTCAGCAATGTCACTGCACAACATGGTGGTTACAGGCTGGATTTTGTCCCCCAAATTCATATATTGGAAGCCTAACCCCCAGTGCTTCAGAATATGACTCTCTTTGGAGATAGGGTCTTTAAAAAGTGATCAGAATAAAATGAAGTCCTCAGAGTGCACCCAATCCAGTATGACTGGTGTCCTCATAAGAGATCAGGGCACAGAAACACACAGGGGAATGACCCTGTAGGGGCACAGGGAGAAGAGACCATCTAAAAGCCAAGGAGAGGGGACTTGGAGGCAGCTGGCCCTGCTGACACCGTCATCTCAGTCTTCCAGATTTCATGAATTGAAACTAAATTCCTGTTGTTAAGCCCCCAGCCTGGGGTACTTTGTATGGCAGTCCTGGCAGACTAACCCAACAGTCTTAGAGCTGCAAGGGGCTCCAAAATTCTGCCCTGCCACCTGCCACCTGGAGCCATCCTCTCCTTTATAGATGCTGAGAAGCCATCCAGGCTCCAACCACCATCAGGGATGGAGACAGCACTAATGGCTTGGCAAGGGGTGTTAGTGTCATCGTGCTGCTATAACAAGTGACCTTAACCTTGGAGATTTAACAAGACCGAGTCACTGCTCAGTTCTGGAGATCTTCCAAAACCAGAGTCCTGTCTTCCTGGGTCAGCTCCCTCCTGAGGCTACGGGGCCAGTCTGTTACTGCCCTTCCCAGCACCCACAACTACCTTCCCTAAGCGTGTGGCTGTGGTCTCTGCCTCCACCTGCAAAGCCATCAGAGTAGCATCTGGCTCCAGTGGTCACGAGGACTTCTCTTCCATCACATCTCCCTCTGCTGACCTCTCAGAAGGGCACTCAGAGTGCATTCAGGGCCCCTGGATGGCCCACGACAATCTCCCATCTAGGATCCTTAACATAACTGCATCTGCAGAGTCTCTGAGGTGACAGGTCTACAGAGTCTAGGACAGGGTGTGGGTGTCTCTGGGCAGGGAAGGGCATTGCCCAGCCTGGACACGCTGGCTTCCTCTCTTGGGGTAAAACTCACCTTCCCATGGTCTCCACCTGCCGCTCCTCGTCCTCAACTCTACAGCAGACAACCCGTCCCCCCCCCCCCCCCCCGCCCGCCCCAGGACCTGCCTCCACGTTCCTGAGAACAACTAAAGCCACTTTAGAGGCTCTCATTTCCAGACTGGCCACCCCCACAATCTCCATCCTTCATGGGGTATGGTTTCCCAGGCCTCCCCAGTCTGCGTCCTCTCCAACAGACTCCAGCTGGCCAACGTCTTTGGTAAAACGTGAAGAGCAGAGCGCTAGAGACGGTCCCGGGTGGCTCAGTACCCAAAGCACAGACAGTCTCTGTCCCTGGCGCCACAGGCCACATGTGTGCTGTGGACCACAGACCTTGCTGTGGCTTCCATATCTGCCTTTTACCTGCAAGAAACCAAGGCCACAGCACTGACGACCGCGGGGGCAGAACTCCTCCACTTTGCCTGCCCAAGTTTCCCGCCTGGCCCTTCGCAGGAACTTGAAATATTTTCGTTGTCTAAACCAACGGTAACATTCATTCTACTTCCCAGATCTATGAATGAATACTTGTTTTTAATCCCTCAGGATTTTAATGTTGCCACAAATGTACTGTTTTGTTTTGTTTTGTTTTTTCTTTTGTCTCAAAGGCATTTGGACAGAGAGCCCAACCAGAGAGCTGCCTGGGGTCCTGTCGCCTTAGGGTTCTACAGAAATGCTATTGTTTCTCAGATGGAGAAGGTGAGGAGGGACAAACACCCCTTGTCCTCCCTCAGTAGGGATGAGGGAGAGAGAGAAGGAGAAAGTGAGGACAGAAGGAGAAAGAGGCAGAGAATCATCTATGGGATGGTGCAAGTCCAAGAGCAAAGGAAGTAATTTCCCACATCAGAAATTGGGGCAGGATGAGGGTTTGGCTGAGCCCAGGTATCATCAGCCACTGTACAAAAAAAGATTTTGTTTCAATGACAGAACTTGAGGCTGAGAAGAAACTGGATCTCACGACAATCACAGTTTTGAGGCAAACAGAAAAGAAAGATTCCATCCAAACAGGCCAGGAGCCAAGCCCAGAGCACTGCCTGCAGAGTGGCGTTCAGGGTCTCTTGCCTGCCTTCTCCCTTACCATGCATGCTCTGTGCAGGGAATGCCGTCCACGAAGGGAAGCAATTAAATGAAATTTAAGTCAATTAATTTTTCTTCTGGGACGGGTTATTGTCTTAATCAGCTTTCCATTATTGTTACAAATACCTGAGACAATCATAAAAACAAAAGGTTTCTTTTGGCTCACAGCGTTAGACATTGCAGTCCATGATCCGCTGGCCCTGTTGCTTGGGGCCTGTGGTGAGGCAGCTTGTCATGGCGGCAGGCAGTGGTGGTCAGCTGAGCCGCGCACCTCATGCTGGGATATGAGAAAGGTGAAGAGGAAGGGGCCCAAAGGTCAGGACTAAACTTGAATGGCGTTGTAGCTGAAGAGCCACGCGTTTCATAGGGAAATGACAAGAAGATCAGGAGGACTCTGAGCTCCCAGCGTGGCAGATCGTGGGAGGCAGGTATGTGGGGAAGTCATGGTAGATCAGAGCTGGTTGGAGAGGTCTATGGTGTACGCTCTTCTGGGGCCAGTGCATGTTGACAACAGGCTAGTGCTGCCTCTGGAGATGAATTCTGTCCTTCCTGGGAGACGGGGTGGGGACACCTTTGCAAATGTATGGCCCACTTCTAGACATATGGGGGAGGTGGAAAGTTTTCTTTTTCTTTTTTTTTTTAAACTTTTTATTTATTTATTTATTTTTAATTTAATTATTTTATTTAAATGCGTTTCAAGTCATAGTACATGAACAGAGCTCAGTTATTCCATTGGAAAGTTTTCTTAAAACTGCTTTTTCTTAGTTGCCTTCAGCTCAAAATGATCACAATCTCAAAATGGCATATTTGGTGGTGGCAGATTCCTCCACACTTTGGGCCAACCCAAATAATCCAGGCGTGATGGTCACCTTTCCGTTACTGTAACAAAATGCCTGAGACAATCAACTCAAAGAGGAAAGGTTTGTTTTCAGTCACAGTGTTGAAGGTTGTGGTCTATGGTCATATGGTTCTTGGGTCCTCCAGTGCCTGGCTAGGGAATCTGCTCACGTCCTGGTGGCCAGGAAGCAAAGAGAGAAGAGGAAGAGACTGGGGTCCCTATACCTCCTTCAAAGATACACCCCCAGCGACCTAAAACCTCCCACTAGGCCCTGTTTCCAAAAGGTCCCACCACCTCCCAGTAGCCCCAAGGGCTGAGGACCAAGCCTTTAACACAGAGGCCTCTGGGAGACGTTCCCATCCAGATGAGCAGGATAACCCTAACACAGGAGTCTTTGTTTAATGGCATCTCATGGGCCTGTTCGCAGGGTGGGTTCTTTATTTGGCTGACCACTTGCCTTAAGGCAGATTTCCTTGGCCAACAGCCAGCCTGAAAGGCAGGCCAGCAGTGATGGGCAGAGCCCAGCCGGGCAGCCTACAGACCAGGAGGTGCTTCAGGAATCCAGGTTGTTGTAAACCCCCTACCAGGCCACACCTCAAGGCCTGCCCCAAATATTTTCCCAATATTTTAAAAGATAGCTTTGGGTTAAAGAATTCAAGGTCACCATGCAGTATTGTGGGTGAAGCCCTCACCCTAAACCCCAGTCACCTGCTCTACCAGAGGAATCAGATAGCGGTATTGAAGGAGCCTGCAGCTTGGTTGCATTAGATGGGGCCACTCGCCCCCCGGACCCTGCTCTTCTTCCCAAGGAGGTACTGCTCATGGAGAGGGGCCACCTGCTCCTCAGGCATGCAGCTCAGCCTGCTGGGTGCAGTGGACATGATGCTCCTGGATTAGCTCATCTCTCTCTATCCAGCTGCTCCCCTGAAAGCTTGCTCTTTTTTTTTTAGTACGAGGGACTGAACTCAGGGGCACCCAACCACTGAGCCACATCCCCAGCCCTATTTTGTGTTTTATGTAGAGACAGGGTCTCACTGAGTTGCTTAGCGCCTCGCCGTTCCTGAAGCTGGCTTTGAACTCGCGACCCTCTTGTCTCAGCCTCCCAAAGTGCTGGGACTACAGGCGGGTGCCCCCACACCTGTCTGAAAGCTTGCTTTTAAAGAAACATCCCCCAGGCAGGAGAACAGAACACCAACAAACACTTCATTAAACATATACGACTTCCTCCCAATAGCTCCGTCCAGATGCAGGGTGCTCAGGCGTTCATGTCCAGGCCACCCTGCTACTGCTCCCACCCACCTCACTTTATTAAACAGCTTTCAGGCAAAAAGAAAAGAAAAGAGCTAAGTGTCTGGGTCTCCTTTGTCGTCTTGGACTGGGTGTGCCCGATGGCTCCTGGCTGGTTCAGAGGCAGAGCAGGACCCGAGACCTTTCCTCATGCTCCTCGTTTGAGATGCTGAGAATCTGCCATTGCCTCAGGGGTCCAGCTGGTACTCCAGGGTGGCATCCCCTCTGGGGAGGAGCAAATGCTGGGAGACACTCACAGCTGGCCAGAGCCTGCCACCCGCCCGCCACCACCATCGCTCTGGCCACTGCTGCAGAAATGCCGAGTGTGGTGGGCTGCATTTTGTCCCCCGAAAGCTGACTGGAAGTCCTGCACCCAGCTGGTGCCTGTGATTGATGCCTTATTTGTACACAGGGTCTTCGCAGATGTAATCATGCTAAATGAGGCAGGCTGGGGGTGGGAGTGGCCCTAACCCATGCTGTGTCCTCCTAAAGGGGGAATCACACCCAGACAGGCAGAGAGGCGTGGTGACGTGCCAACTCACGGGGACCCCGGTTCCTGACAACCGCCAGAGCCTGGGAATGGCGAGGGGGGCTTGTCCCTGAGTCCCCGAGAAGGAAGCCCCTGGTTCAGGAACGCTGTGGCCTCCTGAATCATGACAGGACCAAGTTCTGTAGTTGGCAGCTGGTCCCTTTGTCACAGCAGCCCCGGGAAGCTCCACTGCGGTGGGCCCTACAGTTCCTCCCTTGGTCACTAACTGAAAAGCCCTGCCAGCCTCACACCTGACCCTTCTACACGGCCTCTCCTGTCTGTGCCCTCCGAGCCCCCTACCTGAGCCCTGGGTCACCGCAAGCCAGGAAAGAGCACCAAGGCCCTGTGGGGATCCAACTGCCTCCGGGCAAAAGCCGAGAACTGGTGCCCCCAGCCTCCCTCCGGTGCCCCCTGCCTCCCTCCGCCAAGCCCCTGAGCAGTATGGACCATGTGGAAGGTGCCAAAGGAGCCGAATCACAGGCACGAGTGGTCCACACCGACCAGGCAGGGGACACACGCAACAGGCTGAGCCCGGATGGGGACGCCGAGGTGCCGGCCCCAGTGGGGAGAACCACGGGGACATCTGTCCTCACCATCAGGCGAAGTCCCCATTCTGCAGAGCAGGGCTCAGAGCTGGGATCTGGTGGCTCCTCCCTCCCAAGAGCCCTGGTAGATGCCCCCACGACCTCTCCCTCTACCCAGGGTCTGGGTGGCCATTGGGCTCAGTTCAGGCCAGGGCCTTGCAGCAGCATCAGAGTCACCCCAAGGGCCCCGCAAAGCTGCCCTTGCCTCGCCCATCCCCGTTTCTGATCAGCGCGTCCCGTGGGCCCGAGACCCTGCGCTGCTCACTCGCCCCCAGACAGCAGGAACAGGTTGGTCCTGGGTCGCTCCTGGAAGCAGTTGGTGTCAGCTTTGAGCCGTGGCCTGGGGCCCATGCCCTTGAGGAGGGCAGGAGCCCAGGGGCTCCCCTCCCTGCTTCTCAGATCCATGCTTTCTTCACCTGACCCCGTGCCCCAAGCCTCAGCCTCCATTTGAGCCTCCCCTATCCTTCCTGTGTCCACGCATGTTTTTTCGTCAGGGGTTCATTGGTGCTAGGGAGGGGGCTGAGCTCTAGTCCTGGAGCAGACACAGCCCAGGGAGATGCCCTCCCCTCCTGACTGCCTGCACTGGCCTTCGGAAGGACTTTGTAGACCCCTTGGGGACAGGAACTGTGGCCTTTTATCCTTGGTCCCTGGAGAGTGCCTGGCATGACTGAAGGTGTCATGCTGTGGATGACGATGGTAGGTAACAGTTACAGCTGCCTTTACTGAGTGTCAGCTATGCAGTGATCCCTGTCCTCTGTCTTGTTTGTTGATTTCTTTGTGATTTTCTGATCTGTTGAATATTCTTTTAAAAATCTTTTTTGAGGTATAAGGTGTAAAAATTGCACATATTTAATATCTCTGTTTGCATAAGAGTGGGCACACAGATCTCTCGTCACGCAGCAGCACAGAGAGGGTCCTGGACATACCATCACCTCCATTTGACGTGAGATCTGTCCTCGTAATATATTTTGAGGCTCCCTCTGAATTGTCCCCGTGGGTGCATATCCATGGCTAAAGTTTGCTCACTCTGCATACAGAAGCCCATGCCTGCTGAACAACCATTCCTGCTCCCCTCCCTGGACCCCTCCCTGGACCCCACCCTGTTCTCCTCCACTTCCAAGTGTGACCACTCTAAGAATTCTGGGAGTGGGATCATGCCAATGGTGTCCTGCCCCGACTGGCTGAGCTCCTCATAGTGAATCCTCAAGCCGGGATGTAGTTTCTCTATCTCCATTCTAAAGGGAAGGAGGCCCAGAGAGGTAAAGACACTGGCCCACAGTCACACAGCTAGGAAGTGGTTCCTGCAGTGGCTGAACTCTGACCTCTAACACACCCACATGCCAAATCCTGGAACGTGGACATTTCAGGGCTGAAAGTCTTGTATGTGGCTGTTTTAGTCAGCTTTTTTGCTGCTGTGACTAAAGGACCCGACCAGCACAACTGTAGAGGTGAAAAGGTTTCTTTATGGGCTGTTTCAGAGGACTCAGTCCACAGACGGCAGGCTCCATTCCTCAGGGCTTGAGGGGAGGCAGGACATCATCGTGGAGGAGTGTGGCAGAGAGAAGCAGCTCACATGGGGATCAGAAAGCAGGGAGAGAGGGCTGTGGCTGTGGCTCAGTGGTAGAGCGCTCGCCTCGCATGTGTGAGTCGCTGGGTTTGATCCTCAGCACCACAGAAAAATAAATAAAATAAAAATATTTAAAAAAAAAAAAAAGAAAGCAGA